>JAODKE010000050.1:6120854-6171236 GCA_026779605.1 Mormyrus hasselquistii | reverse complement strand
CTAGCATCTACTCTGATCCCCTCTCAAACACTACGCATCGTCGGTCTGGAGGCCCGGAGGGTGTTGGTGGGGGGGGGGGGGGGGCGAGCAGGGGTTGGTGGCAGTGAATCAGTAGAATAGTTGAAGAAGGAGTTCAGATCTGCTGAGCATATTTGGAAGCTCATTAGAAAGTTCTGAATTCCCATTGTAGTCAGCTTCCCCTTTTGGGCTCGGGCCTAAAGTGAAGCAGTAGTGCTGTATGATGTATCACCTTGAAGTCCTAAACTCAAACTCAAGTTCACCAGTACTGTTGATAGATGCATGGCAGACTCGAAGACCATCCATGAACAGGCGAGGAGATTAAATTAAATTAAAAGTCCATTATTTATTTACTTAAGTTAATAAAATAAAGAACTCTAGAGTTTTGACGTCCACGTGGTCAGCAAGGGGCCTGCAGTGTAGGAGCCAAAAACAATCTATAGCCATTAGATTCCTCCTGTACTATTCATTATCTTAATTAATTTTCAGTGAGATCTACTGCCAAAATAGATTTAAGAGTGTTTCCACCGATGAGTTCCTGGGCTTGTTAATTATGTTCACCCATGGCATTTTCCAGAGGCTTAATTAACAATAAACTTTTAAATCACAACTCCATCAAACTAATTTTGATTGCACGACATCAATAAAATAAAATGCCATATCAAATGGAATCATTTTGCTATTTAGTATTTGAATACTAATATTTTTGAGAAAAAGAGCTTCTTTTGTCTTTAACGCATTCTTTGCGTGAGTGAAATGAAGAGGTGTTTTCTATCAGCAATTCTCTGAACATTTTATTGCAGCGCTATGAAATATGCAAATACGCACCCTACTTTCCTTAGCAATCTCAGAGGTATGTTTATTCAAAATACGAGCTGGACTGGTGCACCGTGCTGTTCTCGTATTGTGCAAGACGGTAAACATCAGAAAGGAAATTCTAGGATCTATACATTTTCCCACCTAACGCTACAAAACAATGGGAACTACACCAGCATCTGGCTTAGATAACAATAATAAAACAAATCCCTAAACCCAACCTTCACAGTAACAACTTGAAATGAAACCCCACAGAGACTAAATAGGGAAAAGGTTCGATTACAAAAAGTCAGTGCTAAGAAATGCAAGGTTACGAAGAAGCCTTTCGTAGTTAAAAAGGAAAAAAATGCATATCATTTTCTCTTTCTGCTGCTCTACAGGGGAGTACCCAGTTGATGTAGGATGATATTATAGTACTGCATGTACAAGCGTACCAGCAGGCAGCGTGGCAAGGTGGACTGGTGCCAACTTTGTAAACAGTTCCCTATAGTCGTAACGTGTGCAATGTCATTGTGTAGTTGGTAATCATTGTATTTAGCATGTGTGTCTGTGTGTGTGCCCACTGTTCGTGTGCGCGGTGGCCAGTGTGAGTGTGTTGTCAGTACAACTGGTATGGGTGCAATAAATGCCACCTTGTGGTTAAATCCAGAACTGCCTCACTCTCGTTATTGATTAACATGGCTGAGTGATCCACCTTTATGATGTTGCCAGAAGTTGGATGCTAAAAATGGAAAAATGGTTCCACTGGATCTTCAAGCAAGTCCACTCTAGCCTGGCTGACCTGCAGGCAACACTGAAGCAGCGAACTGAGTGAGGCAACAGCTCCGGGGAGAAGATCGCATGGACTGAGAAGCTTGTTTGCTGGTGCTGTGGCGAGAGGGGGCATCGGCTGCACTGTTGCCCGGAAGCCTCCCCCAAGCCCACTGGCAGATGAGCTAAGTGTGCCTCAGTAAAAGACGTGTCGCACCTGAAACATGCGAGGCTTGCCCTCAAGCTGCTCCTGCCACCAGAGACAATGCTGGCACACAAGAAAGGTAGGCACCACGGCGAACTCTGACCGCTCATCGGCCATTGAGGGCTCCCCGCTTGTCAACTGTCAGAAGCCACAGTGCGACCCAGTGCGACCAGCAGGTAGAGGCTGCTCTGCACGAGCGCGAGGAAGCATGCCGCAGTTGAGTAGCCCGGCTAGTCCAGGAGTGTTGCGAGCCGAACGAGCAATGGGAGCAGGATCAGCGGTTCCGGGAGCAGCTGTGGTAGTCCGCGGAGCAGGTGTGGCAGGAGCAGGAGCCGGGCAGCTACGCGGCAGGCTGGCCAGCTGGGAGTAGGTGCACTACCACCTGAAGGCAGTGGAGGTTGCATTAAGTGGTTGGGATGGCTGGAAAGTGGTGTGCCGCGCCCTGGAGGCCCAGTCAGCCCAGTAGCATGGTGAGGAGGTGGCGCAACAAGAGCAGGGCGAGCGGCTGCGCAAGTTCCTGGACTGGAGATGGCGTATCGTGGAGAAGCGGCGAGAGTGGCTAGGCGAGGTCATCAGGGGAGCGGGAGGTCCCATGGGAAACCCAGCCTGCCAATGAACAACAGGTCCCTCCAAAGAGTCAAGGCCGGGGGGGGAACCCGCGCTGCCAGAGCCTGCTGGCTGCTCAGCGCCCAGATGATCATTCAATGGGAGACCTGTCAAGCCATTGTTCCCCAGCAGCCCTGCACCTGGTGCATCGTCCAGCAGCAGCCAATGAGGACTCTCTTGCAGCCGCTGCCATGCCTTTGTGCTGGAATGAGATGGGACTGAATGAGAGGACTCACCAGAACAAGGGACAGCCGGCTTATGTCCCAGCATGCTGTGCTGCTCTACTGTAAATATCTCCTGTCCATGTTATGTATGTAGTTAATATGCTTTGTTCCATGTGTTGCATGTTCTTGTACAGGTGTCTTGTTTAGAATTTTGCTCAATCGAGTTTAACTGTGTATAGAGTCTGTGCCTCCTCATCTTTATATCGCTGTTGTCATTGCAATCCCTTGGTCCCCCCGTTGCCGTAATACATTCAATGTAGGATGTATATTGATGTGGAAAGATATATTCATTGTGCGAATCCGTGATCTATAAAACAATGATATTATCAATAAAGTTTTTTAGTAGGGGTGTAGCGATATACTCAGCCCACTAGACAAGACGGGACACGATATTGGGTTCAGGAGAACGAGATGAGATGATATTTTAACAATATTTTAAAGAAAACGTCAAAGAGGAAATATATTACTGGAAAGCAGCCCCTTATTTGATTAATTTGAAAGACAAAAAATGCTAAATAATGCGGATGTATGTGTTAAATAATCACCATCATCATATGCAGCAAAGAACAGAACAAATATCTAGCAGCATAAAATATTTCACCACAAAGTCAAATGAAAGGCTTCTCTCCTATTTCACTTCTCAACTGAACATAAAATAGAATGTAAATAAAACAATATAAATAACAAACATAATTTTTTTAAAAATGTTTTCTTCCCCAGTGAATTTCAAGTAAAGACCTATGATGGTGCTGCAAATGGCTTTGCATAGTGTGCTTATTTTATGCCATGACAAAAAAATTAACCTTTATATCAAAACTGTCCCACCCTGCTCCTGGAGATCTAGCACAAAGCAGAGCTTAGTTTCAGCCCTAATTTAACACACCCGATACAGATAATCAGGCCCTTGAGGGGCATCTCAGTTTGAGCCAGCGCTATATTGAAGCTTGTTTTATAGTTTAGCAACATGACTTGTCTGTAAAACATTGTAAAGACACCAATAATTATATTATTTATGCTCAGATTAAGGTGGCCATATACTTCAGATGATAATGAAGGAATTGGTCTTTTAGCAATTACGACGTCGTGAGAGCCGTAACCACCACAGTAATCACTGTTTCGATTCCTCGGGAGAACTTGTTCTTTTGGTTTGATCCCACCCACTGTCCATGATTGGCTCACATAAATGTGACGTTTTTATGACGTGAGGATTGGTCAGCAGAACTAATGCGGTTACCGGCATGCTTTGCACCGCATTTTAAATATTATAAATTATCATGTGTATTTGTGTTTTCTGTTAGTAGAAAGAGAATAGTAGTTATTGTAACCGAGTGATGGTTGCCTTGGAATGCATTCATCTAGTTAGTCTGTAACCGCGAGAGTGTCGTTTAAATTGCTTTCCAAGATGGTTGTGCCGCTTCTATAGTATTTAACCAAAAGTGGCTGTTAATAGAGTGAGTTATATTTTAAAAGAGCTGTTGTTTCCTTTATTAAAATTTCTTGAGCACTCGCCACAGTACGTTTATTTTCACTCTGTAATGTATTTGGGTCTGTGGCCTCAAACGCTGTGGCAAGCAAGGTGGCAGCCCCGTTATAAGTATGTGACCAGACAAAAACTCAAAAACATCGGCGAAAATAATTTGCCGTGTTCGTTTCATATCCGTATTTAAATAAATCTGTAATCCTGTAAATCCGTAATCAAAGAACAAATCAAACAAATAAATCTGTAGTATAAATATATAAATCTTATTCATTCACGCAATCATTTGTTCTACAGATTTATTTATACATTTATTTGTGGCAGGTATTTTTCTTTATTTTTGTAAACAATTTATTTGTTTGTTTATTCCAAAGATTTATTTCTTTTTAAATCACAACGAGGAGAGGATTTCCGTCCATGTCATCTGGCACATACTACAAGCAATTTTCTAATCTCTTGTGTGAAGTGTGAGACACAGATAACAGGCCACCAGATTAGACTTTCATTAGCTATTGCCTGTGTACTGTTTATATATTAATCATAATCATAAACTTCATCCAGGTACATCCAAGTCTACCCAACAGGCCACCATACAGTAATTTATGATTTATTTAGATGCTTCAGGTAAGGAGCCTCATCTCAGTGACTAAATCTTTAATCAGCCAACTATTTTCGGAAGTACAGATAATTTTCCCAGGAAGGAGTCGATTATGAAAGCACAGCATGCATGAGCTTGTTGGTCACCAGGATCTGCTTGTTAAAGTGCACAAACCCACACTAACTCTTCAACATTCTGCTTTCTGCCATGTCGACTGCAATAGGAGCACAGAGGGTGTATAGGAGACTGGGCTGTAGTGGAGTGGAAATAACCAGAGACACATGTGACAGGCGTCCATTATAAGACCAGAAACACACACTTAATAATAACAATGTTATTCTCAGCAGACGGCTTGTGTGTGGGAACTAGTCAAGCTAGCAGTAAATCATAGATGATAATTAAACGCTAACAGGAAAAGCACGTTTTTTGCATAAGTCATAATATTTTACTGAAATTTCTCAGACACTGCAAAACTTCCATTATCAATAAATCATCTAATATCTATAAGGGAATCACACTCCTTATATCCAATGTTTACAAAATGACATTTTTAGATGGTAAATGTAAGCAAAATGTACCTCACATCAGAGCAGAACTTCCAAAGGCGTGGCTGACAGGCGCGGGTCTGTAGGCGTCTTGCAGCATACGCCTCATACGCCTCACACGGACAGGATGGAGGATGACTCATCTGTCTATATGCCTCCTTTTCACACTGATCAGTAGACAGATACCTGCGCTCTTCACACTAGCAGTACATTTTCTCTGCGGAATTATGGGTTTATGCATTGCAACCCAAGTGTAATAGTCATCTCTAAGAACAGATTGCGCTTGATGGAGCTGCCAACTCAAAACAAACCGTCTGTAGAGGGCAGAATGATTCTGCAATAATTATATGCTTTACAAACCTTCACAAACCAATGTATAGATGTCACTGCTGAGGGGCATGTGTTTCCATTTACGGTTGTTGTCAGTCGACCAGTTCTTTCCCTCAGACATGCCAGCACTACAAGCAACTCAGGCATTTAGAGTTCATTTACTCAGTGGGTGCTTTTATCCGAAGTAGGGTCAGCCAGTCCCTGGAGCAATCGGGGTTTCCGGCCTTGCTCAGGGGCCCAAGGGTAAAGTTATTCTGCAGATGCCAGGATTTGAACAGGTGTTCTAAAGCACTGAGAGCCATACATCAGCCCCATTTACCTTGTTTGCCTTTGGACATTATGAGGAAACTGCGATACACAGAAGAAACATGCATGGGAAGAACATGTGTATAATATACTGTAGACAGACAGACAGAGAGACAGACAGACAGACAGAGAGACAGACAGACACATATGTTTATATTGGATATAAAACATACTGGAAAATTATTCGGATAAACAATTGCTGAAAAGACCGGGCGTGTGCAGTATCTGTATTGAATAAATCAAGCTTCAGCTTCCTGGTTTGACAGAGTATTTCTGGGTGCTGAAATGAATTTCCTGTTTATTAATCTTTCCTTTCTCAGTATATCAGTATCGACTCAGTTTGAGGGACCGTTTCAGTGCGGCGGTAAAACGATCCATTTCCATAATTACTCGACATATTATTGAGTCAACATGACAATGGCTGTCATCTTCACTTAAAAATAAACATGCTGTCTTGATTAAATTCCAACGTTCGGGGAATTAAAACCAGAAACAAGAATAAGGCCTTTGATGTCTGATGTAAGTGCAAACAAAAAATAAGATAATATACAGCGGTCAGAAATGATAGGAGTATTGTGTGAAGGCCTTGAAATGCTATTAGCAATCTTCATTGTGTGTCTGTGTTACATACATTATTAATAGACACCGACAGGAGCTCTATCTGTCACACTTAATGTCCAGGTGTGGGCGCATATTATATGACAAAGGCACAATCGAAAATGCAGAAGCGCACTTCATTTATGCCTCATTACGGGGAAAAGATGCTGAATTTTCTGAGTGCAATTTTCTGTCAGATGAAACTAGTTAAAACTCCGTTTAGACTTGGGTCACGTTGTCATACGTGCTTTTCGGTCATGCCCGAATGCACTCTTAAAACTTGGAGCTTAACTTTACGCAGAAAGAATGAAGTCTGTTTCAGCAGCTGCAATGTGCAAAGCCCATTACATAAAACAAAACTTTTAAAGTGTTACTAATAAGCCTCGCATAGTTATTATATAAAGTTTACCCACAATATAACTACTCATTTCTTCTGACTGTCACATTTTGACGACACAGGTGTTGTCTGAGGATTATTTTTTTTTTGACTCACTTTATATAGCCAGAGGGAAATGGAATCAGCATTTTCCTAACCTTTTAAAAAGGGAAAGACCAAAAATACTTAGGGGGCGACTTCTGTTAAATCAGGTGAAATGAAAGTTCATGCTTTGTGGAACACAGTCAAATATCCATAAATGTATTAGTGGAGTAACACCTTATGCTATGGGCTCGGACGGATTTGGCCGAGGCATGACGCCGGCAGATAGGAAGGTGGACGACCCATTTGCGGCTCACCACACAAAACGGGGTTCATTTAAACAGAAAAAAAACTAGAAATAATTACAAAAACAAAATCAGACCTTCGAGGGGTCAAAACTAAAAGGGATAACTAAGGCAGACAACAAAAGGATAAGGCCTACCAGGAGCAGGTTGGCAGGCAGGGCGAATTAAAGAACTATCTTCAGCAACATACAAACTTCACTGACATCCAACGATCAACAAACCACTGGGGAACTGAACAGAGGCAGGGACTTAAATGCTGAGGGGAAACAAGACTAACAAAAGACAGGTGAGATTAATCAACAAGGGTTGGGAAAACAGGTCAAACTAATTAATTCAAGGAACAAAACAGGGAAACTAAGAACTAACCAAAGAACAATGAAAACAGAATCTAACACTGGGAATAACAAAAACCGATAAAACACAACTAAGGCTCAAAACAAGAAACCAAAACTGAATACATGATCATAAGACTAATCTGATACAAAAGAAACCCTAGGAACAAAATACAAAACAAAAGAAGGAGGATTTGAACACAAGACAGAAGGGTTCACAGGCAACCACATGCTCGAGTTGAGCCATGCGGCCGACAGGGAGCAGGGGAAAACACAAAGACTGACAACAAGAGGGACGGGATGACCAGCACCACCTGCTGGCCAAATGGGGAAGGGGCACAGAGTGGAACAACAGGAGCTGACCCTGACACCTTATCTCTAACAACTAATCCATAATACACCTTTAGCAAACAAAATCGACATATAAATCAATCGTTTTACTGTCAGTAAATGTGTATTTTTTCTCCATGTTTTACCGTAGTGTTTGCCATATAGGATGACAATAGAAATGAAAGTGAAACCATTTTGGAGGCTCCAGATTTGACATCCAGATCGGTATTGACCGGCTTGGGTCCCCCACACTCTGCATCATCTGAATATTGAGATCACATGTTCATAATTAGTTACCAAACATCTTCCTCTTTAGTCCATCACAGAGATGCGTAGTTTCCCTGCCTGTTTCTGATCTGTTTTCTGGATTTTGAATATGATTGTGCATTGTATCAGTAATGGATCACGTCTTCCCATCATTACAGGGGATTTTTTTGTTTTCACTTTCAGAGAGCCAAACTGATCCCCTCTCCAGATCCAGGTTTCCTGCATGCTGGAGTCTCTAGTCTTGTAGGGTTGATTCTCTAGTGGTTCTGTTTTGTTTTCTAGCTCTTATGTCCTCATTGCCATGTTCTGCTTCTTCCCCACCGATTCCACCAATCAGCTATACCCGAGTTCTCTTAAATCAGCAGCTCCAAGTTCCAGTGGCACTCCCCAATGTGGCCACCAAACAGAATCCCACTAGTGCTCTCACTTGGGGGTGCTCTCACTTGTTCACTAGAGCAGTTCCGTGGGATATGGCAATGGTACATGTCCCATTTAATCATTTGTTTATTAGGAAGGGACCTGAAAATAGGGGAATGGACAAAAGGTAAAGGAAGATAAAGGGAAATACCATGACTGCCCTGTACAGACCATCTCTGGAAGATGAAGAATAGCACCACCCCCCTATTCAGGTCAGCCCCGAAGGTGACTCAGAGCACTTCCAATCCCAAAACACCTTCAAATGCTTTCTCCTCTTTTCACGGTGTAAAAGAAGCACTCTAACCCCTTTTTGGGTAGTCCGGTCCTGAGATGCCCAAGATCTTCGGTGTGGAAGGATCCTCACCAGGTAGTTCCTCAACACTGACCTCCAGTCCAGGATACAGAGCAGCTGGTGTCCACAGCAGTAGATCTGTTCCCAGGATCCGGCCCCGAGAGTGACCCGTCGGGTTCTTCGAAGACTGAACAGATCCACGGGACACAGGGACTAAAGGTTGGAATAGGGTGATTTTATTTGGCACCCTTGGCATGTAACGGACAGCCAGCTGAGCATCATACAAAACACCTTCCCAGCCTGTAGCTTCAAAGCACAGGACATCCAATACAGCTGGACACTCTTTCCATGAAAACACAGCAGCCTTGGTTTATACCCCTGAATGATTAATTACAGGTGAGTAAAGGGGCTTGTCCCCTGACCTCACCCCTCCCCCGAAATATCCACACCCTCCTTGTGTTTCTCACAATGAAAAATGAAGTAATTACACCAAAGATCTACTAATTACAGCAACAATCAAAGTAAGCTAAACTTTTCATTGAACTCAGTATTCATTAGTCGTACAGGAGTACACAGACTTAAATCAAGTGTGTAAAGTAGAAGCTTAAATATGTAGCTATAAATATTACCTTCCAGAACATTGTAAAGGCATGTTAAGCTAGCTTGTTTTGTGTTTAATTAAACAAATAAATTTAGGCCAGCATGGTGCCCTGCATTTTCTTGGGCTAGGCGCCAGGCTTACCATGACCCTGTACTTGAAACACAGTATGGAAGATATTTTACATATATTTTACAACAGTAGTATTTGGAGTTCTCCTGGATTCTCCTGGACCTGGATTCTGTTGCCGTGGAAATAGGTCTGTATGAAACTGCTAGCTGTACTACCACTGCATAAATCGCCAGGAAAAGCTTAATGAAGATGGACAGACGGATGGATGATAGCAGTATTTATACTACCAACATGACGTTTGAAAGCCCCTTATGCTATGAAGAGGACGAAAGGGGCTGTGTTTCAGAACATTTCATATATAGAGTGTGAGTTTTGGACTTTGCTTCCCCTAAAACTTTCCAAAAGTTGAGATAAATAGCCTGCTTGCCCATGAGACTATATAAAGAATAAATACCAACGCAATCGAATGTCAAAGAATATGGTTGCCAACGCATATGGATGGCTGACACTGCTACATTGATTAGTAAGATCTATAGGTTTAAATCCAAGATATGACATCGGAACTGTATCTTCAGAGACTGAGACGAGAACTAATAATACGCCACTTGATAATCCTCCGAAATGACCCTGCATTAGAGCGTTCGGAAACTAAATAAATGGTGGAAGACGTTGATCCCCAACTGAGCACCGCTCAGTACTTTGCCCGAAATCAGGTGACATAACAATAAGAAACTCAAAAATAAAAAAAAGAAAGGATCCGCTTTATTGTGCTGTTGTTCTACTTCCAATATGCTTAGTTATAGTCATTCGCCTTCCTTTCTGAAGATCGTTTGATCTTCATTGAGACACAAGAGTGCTACAATATGCAGTACAAAAACACAAAGGTTACTGGCTAATACAACCCCGTTTCCAAAAAAGTCGGGACGCTGCGTAAAAAGTACATAAAACAGAATGCAGTGATTCGCAAATCATATAAACCCACATTTAATTCTAAGTAGAACAAAGACAACATATCAAGTGTTGAAACTGAGAAATTTTGTTTTATGACAAATTCATGCTCCGTTTGAATTCGATACCAGCAACATTTCACCGTTTCGACGGGATAGGGGCGTGTTTACCACTGTGTTGCATCACCTTTTACTTTAACAACACTCTGTAAACGTTTGGGAACTGAGGAGACCATTTGCTGGAGTTTTGAAATGAATTGTTGTTCCATTTTCCAGATTTCAGCTGCTCAGCACTTTGGGATAACCTTTGTCATTGTTTTTATTTCAATATTTTCAGTCTCGACTGCAGGCACCCCAGTCTGTCACCCAGACTCTTCTACTATGGAGCCAAGCTGCTGCAATACCGGCAGAATGCGATTCAGCATTGTCTTGCTGAAATATATAAGGCCTTCAATGAAAAAGACACTGTCTGGATGGCAGCATATGTTACTCCAAAACCTGTATATATCCTTCAACGTTACTGGTGCCTTCTCATGTGTGCAAGCTACTGATGCCATGAGCACTAATGCACCCCCACACCATCACGGATGCTGGGCTTTTAGCTGTCTGCTGATAACAAGCTAGATGGTCCCTCTCCTCTTTAGCCCAGAGGAAGCAGCGTCCATGATTTCCAAAAAGATTTTAAAATCTTGATTAATCAGACCATAGGACAGCTTTCCATTTTGCCTCAGTCCATCTTAAGGGAGCTCGGGCCCAGAGAAGTCAGCTGAGTTTCTGGATCATGTTTAGATATGGTTTCTACTTTGCATGGTAGAGTTTCATCCTGCATTTGTGGATGCAGCGACAAACCTTATTCACAGACAATGGTTTTCGGAAGTGTTCCTGAGCCCATGCAATGATTCCCAATATGGAATCGTGTTTGTTTAGAAGGTTGTGCCGTCTGAGGACCCCAAAGATCACGGCTATCAAATATTGTTTTTTGGGGTTTGTCCTTTGCATACAAAGATTTCTCCAGATTCTCAGGATCTTAATGATAATGATGTACAGTAGTTGCTGAAATGTGCTGCAGTATTGCGTTGAGGAACATTATTCTCAAATTGTTGCACCATTTACCCACACAGTCTTTCACAGAGTGCTGAACCTCTCCCCATCTTCACTGCACAGTGCTGAACCTCTCCCCATCTTCACTGCACAGAGACTGTGCCTCTCTGGGAGGCTCTTTTTATACCCAATCATCTTACTGACCTGTAGACAATAGTTAGTTGTGAGATATTCAACCAGGTGTTTTGTTTTAGCATTACACAACTTTTCCAGTCCTTTGTTGTCCCATCCCAACATTTTTAAAATGTGGGCATCAAATTCAAACCCAGCATATATTTGTCATAAAACAATAAAATTTCTCAGTTTAAGGATTTGAAATGTTGTCTTTGTTGTATTTTCTGTTAAATATGGGTTTATCTGATTTGCATTCTGTTTTTACTTACATTTTGCACAGCTTCCCAACTTTTCTGGAAACGGCGCTATATTTGTAAAACACACTGCTCATGAAATCTACTTAGTTGCATTGAGGAAAAAAAAGAAACAAGAGGAGAGGTCAGAAAGTCCTGGTGAGTATGAAGGAAAACAGGAACTCCAGAAGTCCAAAAAAGTTTAAGGCGGTTGAAATAAGCAATCGGACAAGCCAATTACCTTCTAGATTTGCAATACCACTCAAGGACATAATCAGAAAACACAAAAAGCTGACAACAGTTTAGTTACATCTGGCAAATGAGCATCTGTGAATGGCATTAAAACTACATTAGCCCGTTATAAATACATTATCCAAGTTCTTTTTGACACTTTTCAACTGGCTGACTCACAGGAGGCAGCTAACTGAGGATTAACATAGTTAGATGTGCTGTTTCACCCTGGAAGTAGAGAAACGTTGTACAGTGACAGGCTACCAAGTATTAACACCTTTTTTAAGTTTTACAATGTACTAACTATGGACATTTCTGACAGATATTTGATAATAACAAATAAATAATACAATTGTAAGTGTTTGGAGAACAAAACAGGCAGTGGTTTTGTTAAATGGGTTGAAATAGCAGACAGAAGGTGGAAGGAAAGAAGGATGTTGGTAAACTTTAATTATGTATAGAATACATTCATCATTAGAGCTGCAATGTCAATTTATGGACGAACATCTGCGGAACAAGTAATATCTGTGTAATAGCACGAATATAATACATGAACAATGACATGTCACTTAAAGAAGTTAAAAATCTGTGCGTATTGTATATCTCAGGTACTTATATCAACAATGTTCTGGGATACTGTGATAGCTACAGAGTCAGATGATCTGTCGATTATGCATTCAGGATGTTTACTTCAAAATATCCATTGGTTAAATAAATAAAATATAAGCTTTCAAATGTATTGTTCAAAGGAAAATCGGTCATTTACATTACATTTTTTTTTGTAACAATCGGGTATACATGGCATCAGAGGTCTGATGCAGATGAATAAGAGTTCTTGCAAGAATTTTATTTTTATTGCACTAAACGGAAAAACGTACGCCGATGTCATCTAGAAAGAGGAAGTTACTACTGGGGTCTGTCATTCCCTCATAAATGTAAGTTGGTAGAACTTCATTCTATGGAATCAAAATTTTAAAAGAATATTTTGAATGGGTAATTTTATATTGTGCAGTTTGATTGACATTACTAAAAGATCCACAATGGCAGAGGGAAAGGAAGGAATAATGAGATTTGCTGAAGAATGTACGATTTTTTTGCGTGGTGCAATTTTATCCATGGGTGCATGAGACATTCGTTTGAGCAGTAAAACAATATGGAGAAGCTGTCTCTGAAAGTTATGTTTAAAATCAACTTCAAACAGGTAATCATTCCTTTCCTAAACTGCAAAACTTGCAAATGTAGAAAGTTGTCTTTACACAGTTCTTTCTGCACTGATACAGAATTAGTATATATGTCTGTGTGTTTCTGAATGTGTATAAAGAAAATCATACCATATACTTTGTTCAATAATGCCAAATGTGTGTGTGCATGTAAGTGCAGCTCTGACAGATAAATAAATAAGTGAATTAAAACTAAATAAAAAACGGAAAATACACAGTCTTGTATACAGTGTTCAGCGGACTTTTTTGCCTGTTTATGTCTTAAAGTATACAACGGTTAATTCACAGTCACTGGAAACGGCCGTGTGATACCCTAATATTGATTTCCAATGCATTTTTGTTTGTTTGTATCATTTTTGCTTTTATAAGGAAAAAGTTATTTTAATTAATTTAAGACACACTAAGAAATTCCAATCTGTTGGTCTAGTACATCTTTCTCCATGTCATCCTGGAACACTGAATAAAAACAGTAGCAAGTTTTCAATAAATTATGTTAGCATTTTTTTTTTTTTCAATGCAGTTTAAATGTTTGCACATTTGTGTAATTTTGGTCCAGATCTAATAACAAAAGTCTGGGGGAAATCAAGACTTCTGTTGCGCTGAAACTCCTTTCCAATAGTCCAAAATATCATGCAAGTCTTCATCCTTAGCGAACTGCACCTTTTTGCGCAACGCATGTCCAGCGGCCATGTACTCCTCCTCCTTGTGGCGCTTGCGATGAAGCTTGAACCGCTCCCATATGGTGTGAGCAGGCTTGCAGTAGTACTCTGGACTGGAGGAATAGCTAAGATTGTGATACTGGGGAGAGAGCTGGGAGTAGGCGAGATCTCTGGGCCGGGGCCGGGTGAGCGGCTCCAGTATGGACGGCTTGCGGTTCCCGGGTCCCTCTGGCTGCTCGGATTGGTCGGGGTAGGAGTGCCGGTGCTCACTGTACTGCCGGATCTTCTCTGCCTCAGCCCTCAAGATGGCCGCCGCAGGCGTGATGGTCAGGATTGTGTCTCCGGTCGGTGAGGTCTTCTCTATGTACTTGGCTTCGGACTTGTAGGCTCCTTCTGAACGGAAGGACCTCGGGCTCCGCATCCCGACGGAAGTGCCCGGCCGCTTGGGGGAAGCTTCTGGGCTCTGGCGCCTCTGCAGCGAGTGATGGTAGCTGCCTTTGTAGACAGGAGACAGGAAGCCAGAAGCGCTCTGTGGCTGTTCCGATATCAGCACTAACTGCGGCTCCGCGGTTGACACCGCTCCGGACTTTATACCTTGGAATGACGTACTTTCGGACTTCAGAGCATCTATGCAGTTGTTGATGATCTGATTGACTTTGTCCACCTCTTTAGCGATGGTTGAGATCTCTGCTACAGAACCTTGATTGTTTCCAGACATGGAAGGGTCACATACTCCGCGATCAGGAGGCTCTCCAGTACGCACCTCAATGTAACTCCCCTTAGCCATTTTAGGAGTGTCACTTATATCCTGAAGTTTGTACTGCTCGATATCCCCACTGGGGGGTAAGTATGGCATTCTGGACATGGTCTCTCCGGCCATCATCTGCTTTTGAGACATACGAGAAATAGTTCCTCCCTCTAGTTCTGCCCCATACTTCAGTTCAATGATATTTTTCTTGAGGCTTCCTCCCTTTTTGTGGTTCTCGTCTTGTTGTCGTTTTTTCCTCAAGCAGTAGTAGACCACCCCCAAGACAATAATCATGCTGAAGAGACAACCAAGAATTGTCATGATGTGATGTGTGGTGGTGGAATTGTTAACCACCCTCTCCTTCCCATTTTTGGGTCCTGTGAAGATGGTCAGACACGTGTGATTGAATCTCAGTGAGTTTCGTATTGAGGCCACACAGAAGGTGTAGTCAGTGTGAGCTTTCAGATTTTTCAGCTCAATTTCCTCCTTTTGGTTTTTTAGATTTTGGATGTCAGTGAAGAAGCTGTTGTTATAGAGGACGAGGATGTACATCTTTTTGAACGGATGTGGGATCTGAACCAATATGGTGGCACTGGTATGAGTGACGTGTTTGAGCTTCATGATGGGTTTCACGTCAAGGTCAATGTATGTCGGGCTCACGTTGATTTTCTGATCCTCTGGGTCGATTCCGGAAGGGCAGTCCTCCAGGCCACAGGGGGTGAAAGCTGGCGGAACCGTGGTTGTTTCTGAGGGCAGAACAATGTATGGTGTCACATAGTCATCGGTGCACACAGTGGACAACATGTGCAAGGCGTTGCGGAACGTCGGCATGTTGGGATTCTGGCTGAGGAGGCTGTAGCCAGAGAAACCTGGTGGAGACTCGCATACCATGCGCTCATTCGTCCTGTTGGGAAACACGGAGAGCCACTTGACGAATCCCAGAAGTTCACAGGAGCAATTGAAAGGGTTGGTGTAGAGCTCGCAGGTGGTGAGTTTTGTCAAGCTGGAGAACGTTGAACCATCCAGCTGCTGAATGCGGTTCATGGAGAGGTCTATGTTTTCGATGTTGGGGCATTCCCAGAAGGCATTGGGTGTCACTGTTTCAATCAGGTTTGCCTGGAGGTAGAGGTACTGTAGCTTGCCCAAGCCTCTGAGAATCCCCTCGGTTAGATTCCTCAATCGGTTGAAACCAAGCTGAAGAACCTGCAGGTTGAACTGAGCAGAAAATGCTCCATCTTCTACGTAACTGATCTCATTCTTCGTCAGATTCAGATATGTAAGATTGCCGAAGCGGCTGAGGGAGGAGTAGTGGATGCTTTTGATCTTATTCTCATTGAGACGCAGGTCCACAATGGTGCTGTTGATATGCTGAGGGATAGCCTCGTACGGTGGTTGGTTCTGGCTGCAAATGGCAAGCCACACAAATCCCTTTTCCCCCTCAATCAGCCAACAGTCTCCTCGGACCCCAGTTGTCAGGAGCATCGAAATAATTGCAACAGACCAGAAAAAGGCACTGACCGCTATGCCTCCACAGTTGGCCATTGGTGTTTCTCGTGAAGCCATGGATGGTACCAAAGGATACCTAATTCCGGGTATCAGTACAATTCCAGCAACGGAGAATTAAGTCTTAAAGGAATCGATTTGGGAAAATTCAAGTTCTGTCCGATGTAGGTAAACGTCAAGAAATGAGTCACGCTCAATGGGCAAGAGCAGAATGTCTTTTGTGTTTTGATGGGACCGGCTCATTTAAATGAAGCATCTGAACATGAGAAGAACATATATGCTTGCTCTCCATGGATTAATATTCCCAGGAGGATTCTCAAAACTTCAGTCCTCGATTCTCAGCTCTCCTCTGCTTCTCACTGACTTGTGCTTATTTCTTATGCGGCTACACTTTAGTCTTTTCAATGATGTGGTTTAATCTTTGTTTCGCTTCTGTCTTCCTCGCATTTAAAGGCCCTGAGGTTTGATCCTGGGGAGAAGGAGAGAGAAAAGAACAATGAGAGATAAGTAGATGTTTAAAAATGGAAAAAGTAAGAAATGTTATTGTGAGGAAACTACAATATAGAATGAGCTAAACAAAATAAACATCTGTGTATAAGTATATACAGATACAGTACAAGGATTTTCTGACTAAGATTATCCAATCCTCCATCAATTTTATGTAACTGCTTGTCCTATTTACAGTCACGAGGGGTCCAGAGCCTATTCTGGAGGCTATGGGCACAAAGCACACACACACACACACACACACAGTCCACGTATTCCTATCTTTATGGGGACTCACCATTCATTCCTTAGGGCATAACCCTAATTCCAATGATGACATCCTCTGAGCCCTAATCATAACCATGAGTAACCGGACAAAATACTTTCGGCGTTTTTTTTTTAATTGTAGACACAGCTTTTTATAAAACTGAGAAGTTTCATAAAATGTCCCCGCAGGGCTCTGTGAATGCGGACCTCGTTCTTCCCACATTCTGTTGACTTTCTGCTACACACTTTGATTAACTCCCATAGGTGAACCGGCGTCGCTGAATTCCCGCTGTGTGAGTATGTGTCCTCTCATGGACCAGTGTCCTTCGCCTCCCTGCGAGGGCAGTCAGCAGGCTGACTGTGACCTTGCACTGGATAAGCAGTACAGAAAACAGATGACTTGTACATATGAGACAGCACTGTGCACCACACTGCCTATTAGAAGTATTTGATGACATAGTCGAGAAATTGACCTGTAACCATACAATTGAGTGACAATAATCAATAAAAGATGCTGGGGACATGTGTGGCAGTCAACCTTTGTTAATATTTTTCAGTAAAATAGTATGACAACATTACCCTACGCCGTAAATGAATAATTTCATTGATTCTGGAGAAATGATACCATTGTTCAAGGTCAGTAGTACCTCCCACTTAACTCCCATCAGAAGACTTAAAGAGTCCCATCCTGCCAAAAGGTGGTTCAGAAAAATACACGGCCATTGGTTAAATTAACCCTGTCGCGTGTGTGTGCCGTGAGGGACCGACAGACTACCAAATTAGTTTCGCCGGCATCGATGAGCTCCTAGGGTGAACGCTAACAGAGATGATAGTCACATGGGACTTCAATGTACGTCTGCATGAGAACTGAATGATTACAGGGGGTAAAATGATGCGAGGAGCTCAGCAGTTTAAGAGTGCAGTGCAATCTATCATTCTTGCCATTATTAAAGCTGTCATTGGCTATGGCTGGTGAACCATTTGTACTGTGCAGAAGAAGAATTAGATGTTACACACCAAAAAAATTCATACGCTGTGAGGGACTGATTTTCCCAGCATGGCGTTTTTCAAGTGGACTGTGTGGATTTGTTGTTTTGGGCTGCTAATTGATGACATTCCACTTTTAGCTTAGGACAGTAGGTAGTGAGGCAGGAAAAGACACCAAAAGGTCACCTGATCTAGAAGGGTCCTTGGATTAGTACGGCTGGGAAAAGTGCTTAACTTGAACTGCTCAGGTATGAAATCTGTACACAATACATCTGTATAAACTTGGGAAATTGCTGGATGAAGTTGGATTGGACAAAAAAAAGGTCAGTTTAGTAACCGAATGTCATGAGACACAAAGTCTAGGTCTATTTAAGAATGATATTTAAATAAACGAAGCATTTGACCGTCCCCTGCCTTGTGTCCTGGACTTCCTACAGTAAGCCTTATGATCGCTGTGACCCTGTACTGGAGACTAATACTGAAGATGGATAGATGGATGAATGTCAAGTAGTTTTTACTCTCCATTGGCATGTAAGCTGCCTTGTCAATGAGCGATAGCCGGTATTGTGCACATTTGTTCTGTGTTGATAATGGAGACAGTGAAATTCTCACACTATTTCAAAGGGTTCTGGGCATGCATTTAAGGCATTCCAAACACAGATTGTGAAGAAGACAGAGTGACAAAGACACAATGGACCTTATATTACACATACTGTCACTCAACAAAGAGATGCGTGAATGTGTGTCTGTTTCTGTGCAATCCGGATGCTCGGGGGGGGGGGGGTGACCTCTGATGACGCTGTGGCTCCCACACATAGTCTGATGACATCAGATTTTAATGAATTGCTGTGTGTGTGTGTCCAGGCTCATCTCAACCCTGCACTAAATCATGGTTTATCGAAATAGATGCCTACTGCATTATTAATACAACATTAACATTTTCTATAAGAAAATTAATATACAGATAATTCATGGCATTACTTTTGACTCTAGGCCCTGGTTTGAGCATGAAAGATCATTCTTATGAAAGAGAGAAAAAAAAGCTTCCTCCACTGGGATGATGTCAGTAGCAGAAATGCACATTTCTAATGACCTAATTTGCATACAGTAGCCTCAATATCAGAAAGGAGGTTCAGGAGAAGTTACTGACTTTCAGGTTAATCTTCTGGTGAGTTAGGAGGCCAGTTATATGTTTCATACATAGCACTGCTTCAGAAATTAGACTCAAGGCCAATTGGCCATTCGTGTTTTTCCAGTACAGATGGTCTACATTGATTAAATCACTTACCCATGGATGGAAAAGAGGGGAAAACTCTCTGGGAAATTCCACATCATCTATCATGATTAGAAATATCTGTGGTATGGGGAACTAGATGGAGCACAACTCTGTTTGGATATATATCCAGAAATAGGCCCGTCGCCATATTGTTAATGGGTCACCACCATACTGCCGTAGCAAACCTTGACTTGGCTGTCTACTCATACATGTAGCAGGTAGGTACAGTAAATGATAGTGTACTTATTCATAACTGAGCATAGATATTTTGCCAGGAGCTTAAACAGAGCCCAAGAGATCACAAAATCACACACTGTGTTACGGAATAATGTCACATTATGTAATAACTCGACAAAATGCAACAACTTTTCATCACGACATGTGATGTTATTGCATGATTACACGCCACGTAACATTTCATGTTACATTTTAAGACACCTTCTTGTAAAGTTGTAATGATACCGCATTATGCGATGAAAAAGTCATTACATTTTGTTAAGTTATTACATAATGTGGCATTATTGCATGATGCATTGCGGCATGGCTTTAATCCCTACGTACATTTTTTTTTTGTCTCCTTTACAACATGAACTCTTCTCAGTCTCTGACAGAAGGTAAAATGCTAAATCAGTAGCATCTCGTTTCAGAATAAGATTCAGTAGATCTTAAAGCGGAGAAGTGGATTGGGGGGTTCCCCTAAGGATTTACACACGGCCAACCGTCTGAATTAAACTGGAGAAGCATTTCTTTTAAAGACATTCCTGACTTTCCCTACATATTTAAATATACCAGTAACCAGGGATCAACACCACGGCAAATCCTGATAAAAACTGTGATCAAAATGCTATTTTTTGCCACACACATCATATTACAAAAACAGCATACATGGTTTTGCTTCCCCAGTGGACACATTTGCTTCCCCATAGACGTGTTTGTCCGTGCAAGGAAAGGTTGACTATCACTGTCAATAAAACTCATTTTTAGCAAATATATCCAAGGCAATCAAAGACATCAGATCAACCACAACGCAACACTCGGCCTATCCAAGACCCATAAAATAAATGACTATACAGTTCATCTGATGCTATATAATATATGAGGTAAGAATGAGAACTACGTAATCTCCCCTTGAAACTGTGCCAATTAGACCATTAGAGAGACGTCATTAGAGATGGCTGTGAAATAACGTCAAGCAGAAGACTTCTTTGTTTGTCCAGCCATATATTCGCACTCCCATGATGCCCTGTGCTGCTTTTAGCTGCCCTTGCAGTTACTGTTCAGAGCAGGAGATGTTCTGGCACTGCTTCAGGCTTCCAGAATGCAGCAGGATGACCTTTATCGTCAAAGAGTAATGGTCCCGTTTTCAATATGAATTGCAAGTGCATTTGCATGAAAAGAGAGCAACAAAATATAGCGAAATTATTTTTCTGACCAGACATTTTCGGATGCATATAGCAAATAGCAGCTGGGTTATTTTTCTAACATAAACTAGGGTCAGTATTTCAGTTTATCAATAAAGAATTTTAATTGAGTGCTTATTGAAGCAGAGGATCCAATTATCCAATTGACTGCATGTGAGAACAGCCATATGATCAAACTGTAAACAAAATGCCTTCAGGACAGAAATCTTCAGCTTGTATATATTACACAGAAAGAGTCTATGCAAAGTTAATTTATCGCTGGGTAACCTGTTAGCTAGCCAATATAAAAGTTTGCCCGTAAGAACTGGAATCCTATCCCACAATGCATTAGTGTTTGTGGAAAGTGAGCCCTATATCTATTAATCACAAAGTGAGATTTTGAACATGGCAAGTTAAACATCCAACTTTGCAGAGTCCAAGAACTCAGGCTGCTTTCTACTACTTTGAGAGGAGTTACAGCAACTTCCCACTGGGATCTGAATCAGAGCAGCACCAGAAAGCACTTTGTGCCTACCAGATAAGCAGATGTGAGTCAAGAATGATGTCGTTCCTCCAGTTCCTCCCGGACCCTGTGTATGTATGTATGTATGTATGTACAGTATGTATGTGAATATGTCTATCCTAATCTAAGTTTCTAGGTATGAAATAAACAAACACTGAAATGCACTCTGCTGAAAAGCACCTGCAGAGATGTAATCCACATGCTTTGTTAAATAAAGGAAACACATATTCAATATACTGCAGACATGGATTTCAGTAATATTCTTTATTACTGTATAATGCCATAACAGCAGTAAAATCAAAAAGCAACTCACAGCCTCCAAAGAGTACTATTTTTTGTGGATCTGGATTATCTGTTCTATACAATGCTTCTGAAACGTGGTTTATAAAATGTGTACCAGCTTACTGGCTAAACTAAATCCAATATTTTTCAATTTCCTGCAAGAGGAAAATCCTCACTTTATCACATTTTATATAATGCCAAGAAAAAAATTATTTTTCTTCCACAACATAGACCTTTTTTGTTAACCTGTAAAAAAAAAAAAAAAAAAAAATGAAATAAGAGCCAATCTTCTGGTCCATTTTAAACGACAGAATGTATAGCAAACTCTCCCTATTTCTCTTGATAGTGTGCATGTGATCCAATGTGATCCGATGTGATCCAATGGTAAGTCTGGTAACTTTTCAAGCAAGACACAGTGAAGTTATGTTTCCAAGTGTGATGTACAATATTATAAAACATTAAATCCTGTCAAAGAACAAAATACTGTATAGATATGTTTCTCCTTTATTTCCTAAGATACTGTATATGTAAGAATAAATTATTGTTAATTGTAGAGCTGAACCACCACCGAGAAGGACAGCAACAAATTATACAAGAAGAATAGATTTCAGAATAGGGGAAGATCAGGAAAGTGATATCTGATGGTTGTGACAAGGTGAAATGCATGGCTGTGACTGACACTGGCTCCAGTGCCAAAGAGACACAGATGAGGAGCTTTACTGAATAATGTCAGTGAGACTATAAAAATAGAATAAGCAGAGAAAAAAAGTCTATTTTCAGTCTTTTCTGGGGTAAGATGACAAGAGTCAGGCTGTGCCTGGCAGGTTGAGCAGGGTACACTGGCATGGTATGTGTTGTAGTGGCATGCGTAGTATGCTAGTGTGTGAGGTATGCTGGTGTGGCATGTGTGGTAATCGCACGTGTAGCATGCTATGCTGGTGTGTATGGTACACTGGTGTGGCATGTGTGGTACTGGTCAAAATTATCGTTAAAGTGAAACTGGCAGTCCCCGGGTAAAAACACCCGATTTACAGACAGCTCATACTAACCCACGGACTGGCACAGACTTAAAAATTCAGGCTAAATACAACGGTCCGTAATAACGACTGCACATGCTGTTTGTGACACATGTGAAAACCTGCTCGTGAAAACCAGCAGCTCGAGGTACAGTGCAGTACCATATGTAGTTACTTTTATTTTAACTGCATAATAATAATAATAATAATATTATCATCATTATTGTTGTTGTTGCTACTGTTGTGTACCGTATTATTATGTTTACAACTTACCTATAAATTTGACTTAAAGACAGGTAATGGAACTTGCTCCTAACCCGGGGACTGCCCGTTCCGTCTTGAGATGCAGAGTGGAAGAGCTACTTTCCTGCACAAAGCTGGAATGCATGATCGCTACATCAGGTCTCTTGAACTAGGGATGCGGATTCAGAGCTGCAGCTTCCCTGTTATCAGCCACCAGCCAGACACCTCAGGCCGCCTAAATGGCCGCCGTCATTGTTTATTTCTCACCCTGCTTTCCCAGTGTTCCGGCGGGTCTTCGCGGGGTTGGCTAAGGATGCGGTACACCATTTAGTCCAATTAAACGCACATCGTGGATCGTAACTCTGAGCTAATGATGAGTGCGGAGGGGAAAGAAAAACAGGCCTGTCTTTGGGAGGTGTTGCAGCGCTGCACTGCGTGAATAAATTAATCAGACAAGTACTGAGAGAAATGAATCACAGCTAATACTGAATTTCCATATATGGGTAAACCCTAGATAAACTGACAAAAAATGAACAAATAAAAGTATACAGACATTTAAATTCCCCCTATTGACCCTTTTTGATGTTTTCTACATCCTAGCAAGTATTTCACCCCCAGATATGGAGAGAATTTGCCGCATGTGAATCATTTGCCGTTTTACCAGACACTGGTGCTCTTCTGTGACAGTGTAACTCCAAGTCTTTTCCGAACATAGGAATTTTTTTTTTTACGCTCCAAGCCCAAGATGAGCATCATGCACCATAACGGAGATGTGACGGTATTTCACAGTCGAGCTCAAAGCCAAATCATCGTCTCCAAGCTGATCTGTGAATATCAGCAGCAACGTAGTTTCAGTTATATGCACTGTTATTAAGACTGTGATCTTGTCATTGTAATGTAGGGTAGGTACATATTCACAGCATACACTCACAAGTGCTATCTGTGATTCACATCTGTGACGCACCAAGGCTTCTGATGTGTGTTCATGCCTGTGATTTTTTCCTGTGCCAGTCTATGTTCAATACATGCCCTACGTTCAGTATGTTCAGGACAATAACTGTAAAATTGTAGTATTTGACACAATACTCTGAGTGACACAAAATTATCATTTTTTTTGTTTCGAGTCCTATATTAATTTTTAATCAGATATGATTTTAGAGATGTGTGTGTGTGTGTTATTTCCTTGTCCTTGTAACTTCCTGGATACGCTCTGGACCCCCATGGACCCCCATGACCGAGCAAAAGACAAGTGAGTATGGAAAGTGAAGGAATGAATATACTACTTCATGTGTAGTTCATTAGCTTTTACAAAATACCAAATTAGCAATAAAGTATTTGAGTGCAATCAATTTTATGTTATATATATTTTTTTTACTTTACCAATGCCATTCAGAAAAGAAAACTATATTGTAGTATCTTAAATACTAGGTAATTACTATCATTTACTATTTAGAAAGTGAGCATGTGAACTGATACAAATAAATCAGATTTCTATAGATTTCAATACTCACTTTTTACAATTTTTTCATAGTGTACAGCAGCTCTTTGTATTGTAAATGTATCATTAATTGTCTGTCTACCTCTTAAATTATCATGTGAGACTCTAAGGAGAAGCAGTCGTGGTCTATAAGATGTTTAAAATACTCTAAGCATACTCAGCAGCTGCATAGTGTACAGGTTGGCAGGTTAGCTAATTGGGCAGGACAGCTTCTGCAAAGCTTAATCCGCCAGTTTGAAATGTTTGCCCGATCCGCTGACCTGGATGAGTAATCTGTGCGTCATGTTGTGTACTATGGACTTAGGATTCAGGGTTATGCACAAAACACAGCAGGTGGGAAAACCAGATAAAAAAAAAAAAGCCACATGGATATATTGCCTATAGTCAACGAGGGCTGAGGCTAACAGCTAACGAGGGCCCAGCACCTGCTCGTGGGCACTAATTTAGCCTCGTTCTTACTGATGAATAGCTTGTTCGATCTCCGGTCTCTTAAGGTCAACAGACTGCATCTTAAAAGTTTAAACAAGACAAGACAAGGTGTCTGGAATGGAATAACCTGTCATGCAGCCGATCACGGTCTTTAAAAGGAGGGGGTGGGGGGCATAACTAGCATAATTACAGCAAGATAGCAGCCTTCGGCGGTCCTCTCTGCACCTCCATAAATCTGTGGAAAAAAGTTGTGACAATGCATGTATGTTTGACGGCAGAACAACAGGCTCACCACAGAGGACTGCTGGCCTTTCTGCTCTCTGCTGTCAACCAAATATTTGCTTATTATTTTTTGTTTTCTTGTATCAGGTTTGGTTGCATTTAGGTTGGTGTGATAGCCTCGCGTCTTCCGAGTTGTGGGTTTCTGTGCCGTCCCAGCACTTAGTGTGGAGCTTGCGTAGATCTCTTCTGACATTCCAGTGATGCAGATTGGCATCTCTAAAATGCCATTAGTGTGTGTGCTCCCTGTTTCTGCTTGGACTCCTGTCTGCTTCCTCCCTGTGCTTCCAGGAATAATCTCAAGGCTTCCTCTGATCCTGTATTGACTGCTGGAGTGCTTGCAGAAGATTGATGGACGTTAACTATTTATAGTAATTTCAGTAGGTGGACCAATATATTTCCTGTTATGCGGCTTCATTTGGCATAGATAACAGCCATATTATAAAACAGTACAGAAGGGAGAAAACTAGGGGTCTTCTGTTTCAACCCTCTGATACCCCCCTAAAAAAATGAAGAAATGAGAAATGACAGTTATGGTAACGAAATTTTTTTCGAGAACAATAAATCAATACACAAGTTTCAGAATGTCATTTCTTGAAATGCATTGCTCTTTTTTTGGAAGGCATGTGGTACAGGAATCCAAGGCTATTAGCCCATGCTAAGAGTTCACATTAGCGTGGAGTTTGCTGAATGCTGTTGAAAACCGTAACACAAATAATTTGCACATACATGCCTATAACCACTGCGTTATCCTCTACTCTCCGGTCAGGAAAGTCAGCGGGTTATTTCCTGGGTCATTTCTGATACTCTTGTTGCGTTTGAGTGTTACTGGAAGAATTACTGTCTTTCAGGCAAAATTACTCGGAGACAAAGCTATTTCGAGACAGAGTAAAAAGCTCAAACTGTTATTTCAGATGAAGTGAGTATAGAAAGCATTGTTTGCCGCTTTTATCTTTATATATCCGTTCATCTAACCGCGAAGGCAATTCTTTACGTTATATAATACGTTATGCAAGGATGCTTTCACATGTGCCGTGTGCTTCGGCAGACAATAAAAGAGGTCTTAGTGTGCAGTAACGCCGGCCCTGCACTCACTGTTATTTTCATCTGTCTGGAGAGTAATTTGCATCCCTTTGTTGTTCCGATGGCTGACTCTGATTCGGCACTCGTTATTTTTAAGCGTGCTGTTTATTCTGTAATCTTCCTCAGAGGATGGCACTGACCAGCTAGGCTGCAGCAGAAACGGTGGGAGAAGGCTGGTCAATGACCATCTGGAAGCTAACAATTAATAAATTAATCAAATGATCGAAATCATACATACTGGCACACGTCCAGAGTGTACCCTACGCCGATGCCACCCACAGCAGAATGAGAGCTTATAGTGTGGATGTACTGAAATCTATGCTTCTCCATTAATTAGTTCCAGTCTGGCATGGTGGCACTTTTCTGGTCTTGTCATAGTCATGGCAGGCTTGAGTTTCAGGATTACCTGTTTAAAATGTGTCCTCCTAACTAGGGACAGAGACAGAGAGTCACTGCAAAATGACCGAAAAGTGAAGTCCCCCGACTGTTCGCCCAATATGATTATTATGATTAAGGCTTTGCATAAAGTAATGAACCACCTGCATGCTTTATTGGACTGACTGAAGGAAGGGTTCCTCAATGAGATGCAGCGCGTTTTAATTTCTTGCCTTAAAGTGGAAATCGCAGTATTTTCTTCCTATTAGGGCAGTTTCTCAGCCCATTCTCAAGGGACCCCCCAGACTCGCTCCCAGCTCCCAAGCACACCTGAGCCAAATGCTGAAGAACACCTGGCACTGGTGCACTGGGAGCTGAGAGGGAGCAAGAATGCTGGCTGCCTGGGGACCCTGAGGACCGGGCTAGATGATAGAAACACTGTCTTAGGGACACGGAGCTGATGGTACTGAACAGATGATGGGTTTCCAGCTGCACAGGCAAATTCATAGTCTAGAATCAAGTGTTTCAGAAAAGGACTAAATGTGTCCTGGAAGGACACCGACCTCATTCACTCTTCATTGACCTTTCGAAGGCGCGGCAAACCAGCTTAAGTTGGCCGCTGTCGGCGAGTCAAAAAATGTTCATGAAGGAAGCGATTCAAGCTGTTTGGAGGTAGATCGGTGTTTCCGTGGAAACGGAATCATTAAATGATACGAGTAACGAGATAAGAATCAAGCAATGGATGTAGCTCCAGGTACAGAATGGCTAATAACAATTTGAGATTGCTGCTGAGATAACTGTGAGTCATTATAAATTCTACTAGTTCCCAGATGTAATTGGCATGTCGTCAAAAGGCAACAGGACACACTCCCTATCACTTTCACTATCTGGTGAATTTGTAATAATCTCACTGATTACCATACATCCTTCCAGTCAGAGGAAAATGGAGGAAAGAAAACACTTTCAGTTCCTGAAATAAATGTAATTTGCTTTATGTGATTGAGAATTTTTCATTTAAAGCTGAAGATATAAGTTGAGGAGGGAACACTGCAGGAGGTGGTGTTATTCATGAAGCTGGCAGAGGATGGAATAAGATTCTGGCTAAATCAAGATATTGAAATCACACACTCATACGTCTCATACTGTAAGCCTTGGTAATGAATGGCCTAAAAGACAAATAAAAGAATTACACATCAGCATCACAACCAATCAATAAGAAGGAAATGCAAAAAAAAAGAACATCCCCACCATCATCATCGACATCATCATTAACATCATCATCATCATCAACTCTAGGTTACAAGGTAACGGTCCTTAACAACACTACTGTCTACCACCTGTAGTGAGACTGTTAAGCAGAACATTATGAATGATTAATTCATAAAAATAACTAATGCATCTGCAACTACTTTATGAAACCATTCAACAAAAATAAATACAAAGAAATTGCAGTTTCAGTATCACTGATATTACAATGTTAGGATATTACTGAGTTACATCCATCCACCCATCTTCTATACCCACTCTGGGCCAGATCTTAGCAGGATACAAAGGCAATATATGCCCCCAATCCCCTGCCCCCATCCTCTGTACAGGCTAAATTTACTGAGAAGCCCCCCCCCGCCTGCCCTGAAAATGCACATCCAGCCCTGCACCCATCTGTCCCGTGCAAGCCCATGGGGGTCTGGAGATTACACAAAGTCATCTTATTTTTGTTTAATTACAAATGAACTTTTCTGACACCAAAAAGCCAATCCGTGCCCTGCCATTTCTTTAAATGATACATAAATCAACAAACTGATAACCAATCAAACAAATGAAATGCCTGAGATATTACCAATGGGATGTCCATCATCTTTCAATGGCATTTTTATTCCTACTAACCTGCTGGATAAAATAACACATTTAACCACAAACAGCAAAAAAACCACAAACTACAATGTAGGAGACACAGGGGGACCTGAAGGCTTTGGCTCGCCGTCCGAGGGGCGCTGAGCGAGTCCAGAGCAAATCAAATCGCTCCATTAAAGTATCCCGCTAAAAAACTTGTAAATTGTAAAAGCCTGAGGGTCATATTGCTGAGTCAGCCATCAAGACTTCGTTAGAAAAATGCCTGCATGCTCATATCTAAATTAATTACAATTCCTTGAATGGGATGGGTTTATAAATTAATTTAGATAATGTTTTCAATACCAAAGCTTTCTTTTTTTTTTTTTTTTTTAAAAAAAAAAAAAAAAAACACCACAAGAAGCAATATCCTGCTAATAAAAAATACAGCGAAGACGGTAAAATCCACATAGAGCAGCTCTTCCAGAAGAGGCTCTCCGTAAGCACAGGGCATGAGACGGGCACACGCACGTCATGGCCGATTCAGGGACACCCACACCTACCATATGTTTATGGAGTGCGGGAAGGAACTGAAGAGCATGAAAAATGCATACGCGCAGAGCCATGGGCGGCCATTCAACCTACACTCCTAATAATGTTGATGATGATGGAGGTGATGATGAAAAGCGACAATAATGGACTGGCATCCCATGCGGGGGGGGGGGGCGGCCCCGGCCAGTTCCCTATGCTTACTGGGATTTCCCCTCCCTCACGGCTCTCTTCTCCAACGGCAGATGGAACACGGGTGGATAGATGATGACAGCAAATACATCCACCTGAGGCAGTCCCTGCCGGTCCCTGGGACAGGATCCACAATCCTGTGCTGGAGGAACATCTAGTGAGGACAGCATTGATAGATAGTAATAGGTAATAATTATTTTGATTTGTTTTGATGTTTCAATTATGGCTAAGAAATGCACAAGGCTATAATCCACAGACTACAATCCAGAGTTAGATCAGAAACTTTCATTATGTACAAATTCCACACAAAATATAATCAGATGGAATTAAGTGAAAATTAGATATGCCTTAGTGCCGCCCATCACCCCCCCCCCACCCCACCCCACGAGGTTTTTTAGTGTTCACTAATGAGCGCCTGTGTTGATGGGCTGGGCTGGGCTGGGCAAACCCCCCCCCCCCCCCCCGAGCAGCACTGCAAGTGAGATTTTTCTCTTATGGCGACCGTCCCCCTGTTGGTTGGATGGCCACCAGGTCTCAGAGTGTTGCATAGAAACAGAAAGGGAGCGTGCAGGGCTGGAACCAGGCAAAAAGCTCCCCAGACTCAACTAAGCAGAGGAACCAGGACAGGAGAACCGGAATGATGCAAGGGTCAAGAAACCAGAGATTGGAACCAAAGGGACAGCAATGATAAATAAAAGCTAGTTGTAGGACTAAGCCAGGGAACAGAATAGGAATCATAGAGCTTACAAAGATACCAGACAAGACTTGAGGCTTGAGAGCAGGGAGCAAGAACCAGCTTCTGTATTCAGGCTGTTTAAATACATAACCGAGATCATAAACAGGTGGCATTTCTAGGTTGGGACCTAGATCGCACAGATCATCCCTCACCACCTCAAAAATGTTCCCCTAGATTCCCTTGAAGGACAGGAAATGATTTTACATTATAGTACACAGTGAGGCTTTGGTGCATCACAGCCAAAGGAAGACTGCTTGTAAACATCGGAGCCAGATGGGCAAAAATGGCAAGCTGCAACCTCTGGGACAATTCCCGTGTTGCTGGAGTCTGATGGGCTCACGTCAGTATAGAAAGTTCCCTGCCCCCCCCCCCCCCCGGCGGCGCTAATCCTTCTGCCGTCTCAAACAGTCACACTTTATGGAGAATGGCCTTTTGATGTCTGTCCCTAACATCCCTGAGATTCGTTCCATTTCCCACAGCAATTTAGCATCCTCACATAAGAATGAGCTCTGAAAAAAATCTGCACACCCAAAGTAAAAGAATAAATAAATTTAATTAAAATAAACCAATGAAATATTTAAATTATGTTGTCGATCGTGGGTTAACGCTTTTCTTGACTCTTTTAGTACCTTGCATTGAATGATGAAAAAGTTGAATTGTCATCATAATATTAATAGTAATTTTGATTTTAAAAAAATTAATAGCGGAGACTCTTGGGGACTAAATCGTTTATATAAATCCCCGGAGGTGTCACAGAATTAGAGCTGAGCATGTCTGTATTCAACAAGGCAAATGTTAATGCAGTCAGTTAACATGCATATCAGTACCTAACGTTGCATTTGCTGTAATTCTCACCTGTCATCATGCCCTGAGATACATAAATGGCCTTTAAATCGTGCCAGACGTTCTCTGTGCTTCCTGGCTAGAAAGGCGACAGGCTCGTGTCCATAGTGACAGAGACTGCTTAGACATCATCACGCTCGTACGATAATCAGAGGCTTGTCCCACACGCTCAAGTTGCCAAGTCAACACAGTCCTGCTTAATACCATTTATACAGCCATCACCCTATTTAAACCCGCAAAAGTCTGCCCTTGCAGATATGGTGATCTTAAAATATAGCTATTAAAATAGAAACTAAACAGAAGATGGACTTTCTGAGAAGGTGTCGGGGTTCCAGGTTCCAGTTGCACAACGGTGGTTTCCATAGTCCTCTTTGTATTGCGTAACTTTTGGTTGTTTTAATTAATTTATTCAATAGTTAAATACAGTTATCCCCATAGTACAAAATAAATGCATAATAAAAGATCCTTTCTTTTTGCAGGTTTTAATTAAATCTTTTCTAATTACTTCAGCCAGAATTTAGCTCAGTATCTCCTCCAGAGACTAATGCCAGCGTCAAAAATAACTTGCCGGCTCTAGCAATGCTGAATAAAAAGTCCCAGGTCGACGTGACACAGACAGGGGCGCGGCCCAACATCCACCTGGCGTCGCTGAACAGGAGGGAGTCTGCTCTAGTCCTTCCCATCAGATCAATGTAAGTGTCCCTGCTGCCAAAGAGGTTGGCACGCTTCTGTGCTCATTTGGCTCTTTTTTTTTATAAACAGAGCCGAGAGGGGTCCGCCTTAAAACAATGACACCCCCCCTCTTCTCCCGGCCGACAGTTTTGGCCATCACCACCCAGCCGGGTGGACAGCTGCCCACCCGGGGACCCCTAAGACACAATTTAAACACCGAAACCCACTCAACCTTCCCAAATGCCCACCCCAAACCTGGCATCGTGGTCAGATTTGTCTTGGCACAACACTTATTATAAGTATCTATTAAGTTTTTTCAAACTTTCTATTGTCTGACGCAGAGAAGGCGTCCCTACAAACATAATTCAACCACCCCCCCACTCCCCCTCAACCTCTGAAAGCATCCAGATGAGCAATCAGAAGAAAGGGTTCATTCATCAAGCTGCTTATTAAGCCCTCGACTGGGTCACGCATTAATTACCTCCACGAGGGCACCTGTTACAGGGCAAGAGGGTAACAAGGGGATTAGCAATGCACTTTAAGATTTAAGGTTGGAGCCAATATGGAAACGTGGGTCTGGAGAGCCGGGGGGGGCGTCCAGCGATCGATAAACAATAAGCTAAACGCTTAAATGAAAGCCCCTTTGCCTGCACTTCCTGCCTGCCATTTCATGACCTTTAAGTTTACCCCTAAATGTCAAGCGCTAAGAGTGCGGATAACCTGACTTTTGTTGTTCTCTGCGGCGGGGGGGCTCAGACATGGCAACCCCCCCCCCCCCCAGCTGAAAACTGTGTGCAATTTTAGGGCAAACAAATAAAATCAGTGCGAAGAACAATAACCAACGAAGACATAAAAACAGCTTGTCTTCATTTAGTTCCGTCATATTATACAGCACCTCAGCAATCTCCTCAAATTAGTTATAAAGTGTGTCATATATTAAGTAAAATGTCCTTTTGATTTTTGTTTTTTTGAGTGAAAATCTGAGCAAATGATTCTGACGTTCATACTGAAGAATCATCCAAATTTGCCGCTACAGGCATCTCAAGCTGGCATCCCTACAGCACTGCCACAGCTAAACCTGTCTAGTCGATGGGGATGGCCCCTGTGCCCTAGAGGGAAACTGAAGATACTGGTTCCTGGTTCTGTACAGACTGAGCCTAGTGCTCCTCTCTGAGTCCTGCTTGTTCGCTAGAGCCCAGTCAATGTGACCATGGTGTTCTGTTTTTCTAAATTTCCATATCCCAGCTAACCTGCTCTGGGTCTCGGCCTCTAGGTTGCCATGTCCTGACTGACCAATCCTCGTCCCTGAATCTCTTTCCCGGTCTGCATGGAGCCCTTGAATCCGGCACAACAGAAACACTTTCTTAAGCATCTATGATTATTTTTGTTTGAAAAGCAGCTGCTTCATTGGCACTGTGGCGCTTCTGCTGCAGTAAATCTCCCCATGCTGCATCCCTCTTTTTTTTCTGACAATTACATATAACTGGCAAATAATCTGCGGTGTGCCTTTAATATGCACCCCGGTAAGAAGCGCTTCTCATTATCCCTCGACATGAAAGATCGTTCCGTGTAGTCCATTTGGCAATTTGCGGACGAAACTCCCAAAATATCTTGCATCGCTACTAAAGGTATTAATTTTACAGTAAATATGCTCTTATTTATGATTCAGAATTACACCAGGTTTGATAATAACAGTACAAATGGGATTCAAATGGCATCTCTCCCTAGGTAATATTTCTTCAGCAGCATTCTTTCAATTCATGATCGTGTAACAGAAAACCATGCTTAGAACAATTACTGGGCCCACAAATAGCCAACAAATTCAATTACAGAAAACAAATTCAACTTGTACGCAGTCCCTGTGCGACTGGCAGCATCTTTACAAGCTTTCTGAAAACGTGCCCAGTTTGAGCTCAAAATGACTGCCTGTATCAGAAAGGACCTGTTTAAAGAAAGGATGAATGCCTTCCATTGAATTATCCTCTCTGAAATGCCACGTGAGAAGAGTCACACGTAAAGCTGGTGAATGTGGCCATTCCCGATTACTGGGGCTCAGTCCAAGTCCCTGGTGGACCCCTGTGCCATTCCTGCTCTCCCCAGTACCAGGCAGACCAGCTCCCAGTTACTGATGCTTGGTCTGAGGGCCTCAGTTTTTCTCCCATTGGCCCAAACGGCTCGATCCCACTCTCCCCGATGTCAGGCTAACCGCGGTGCTCCAGGTTACGGCAGCCTAGTGACACAACCGTGGTGCTCCAAGCTACACCAGCCTAGTGACACAGGGCCATCAGAGGCACGGACAGGCAGCGCACGGGGGCTGGCTTTGCATTCACATCAGCATTATTCTAAAAAATGTGGTTACAGCAGCGCACCGGTGAGTCACAGCATTTACCGTAACTCAGCCACAGTCATCTAGTGATGTTCCACAAGATATTAGCCTGTAAATATACCAGTCCTACGACGTCCGGAAACTCCTATTCGTACAGCTCCCCATCTGCCCATCATTAGCAGTCAAACGGGCTACCTTTCTAGAATTTAAAAAATTATATGATTAACTGACTAGTTGATTTCTTTCATCGTCATTTGAGTCATGGCTCAGAAAAAAGAAAAATACCAGCGATAGCATCTTTCTGGATTCATTTCCAAATTGTGTCGAACACAATGATTTCCAAGTTACATACTTTACCGTCTGGATCCAGAACTACTTTTTAGAACCTAAATGCAAAACATTCAAGACGGGACCACGGAGATACGCAACAGAAATAACAATTTGTTCCACTGTGCGCTCCCAAAACAAAGCAATAAATATATTGTATTACGCCGCCATCCAGGGTGAGCGCTCAGCATCTCCGCGGGCTGCTTTTCATTGCAGATCAACACAGACTCATAAACAGATACGAGTTTGAGCCTTTCCACGGAACCAAGGCAGACTGGTTAACCCGATTCGAAATTCTGCAGAGAATGAGAAATGAACGCAGAAAAAAAAAATTACCGGGCAAAGTGCCAAAGACCAACAAACAGGCATAAATTTCATAGCGAATAGATACCAAATGCTACGTGCATTTGTAAACAGGAAATAATAAGCAGTAAACAACGGATATCTTACATGCAAAATTTCAGTGCAAAATACCCAGCCTGAAGCCCTAAGCCCAAATTAGCAGTATGAACATCATCCTGGTATTAGATGGACAATAATTCACCTCCACAGTAAAAAACAGACAAAACTGAAAGACAAGAGAAGCACAAAGAGTTTGGCTTTATGGCAGTAAAGAAGAGCTGTTAATAGGCAGAAGAGTGGGACCATGTAGGGGGTGGGAGTAACAGGCGGCTTTGGGTCGGGGGGGTCACATGACATCAGTCCTGAATCCTGAAAATCTCACTCATGGGAGTTTTACTTACACAAAAATGGTCTGAGGGCAGAAAGAAAAATGGTTGTTTCAGAGCGATAACTAATCAAATTGTAGAGGAGGTACATCCAAGCATCTAGAGGAGGTGGGACCAACCATTCAGATGTCTTGGTCCTGCCTCTTCTAATTGCTTGGACCCACCTCCACGATCCGATTATCATTATTTTTTTTATCATTTCTATCTATCATGTTTCTTTTTGCCCTCAGAACATTTTGTGTAAGTAAAACTCCCATGAGCGGAAGTGTCACCCTGCCTGGCACAACTTCAGTCCAAGGCACAGTGGAGGGAGGTAGGCAGCTGCAGAAACAGCTGGGGTTCGAACCGCTTCATTCGGTATTGGGCGAAGGAGGAGACAGGAGTCGTGGGCTGGGGAGAGTGGGATCAAACAACAGGAGGAGATGGGAATGGGGAAGAGAAGAAGGCATGTCCTGGGGAGAGCAGGGCCAAAAAGCAGGAGCCAGAGGTGGAGATGGGGGGGGGGGGAAAGTGTGTCCTGGGGAGAGCAGGGCCAAAAACCATGAGTCAGAGGTGGAGATGGGGGGGAGAAGGTGTGTCCTGGGGAGAGCCGGGGCAAAAAGGCAGGAGTCAGAGGAGGAGATGGAGGGGAGAGTGTGTGTCCTGGGGAGAGCAGGGCCAAACAGTAGGGGTCAGAAGAGGAAACAGGAGTTGGAAAGGGGAGAAAGTGTGTTTTGGAGAGCAGGGCCATGCAGCAGGAGTGAGCAGAGGAGACAGGTGTGGGAAACAGGAGAAGGCATGTCCTGGGGAGAGCAGAGTCAGAGGGAGAGGGTGCAGGACTGTGCAGTGTGCAGGAAGCGTGAATGCTGAGTACAGCTGTCAAAGGGGGGGACTTTCTTCCTGGGGGGGAGGAATCAGCATTGAAGCGGCTACAACTTAGTCTGTCCTGTTCAGGTTCACCCCTAGTAACGTTGGTTACTCTAGTTTGCTTACCCTCTATTTCCAGCACTGCTTTCAGTTTTGCTTTGTTCTGCCTCAATCCTGTCCCTGCTCGCTCCCCATTCATCACCATGAAGGAGAAGTATTTACCTCCGTAAATCAGTGTCTGGCTGCCAAAGCTCCAAGTTTGCATCTCGCGCTCACCGAGCCCTGCGCTCCGGCGAAGCGGGCGTCTGCTGCATCACGTCGCAGTCTGTCTGTGCCGCTCGCCCGTTAGAGTAAACATCCTCTGCAGAGCGATGCCGTGAAAAGGGACCAAGTCACCGGGGGTGGGGGGCTGANNNGGGGGCTGGTTTGGGGTAGCTGGAAGGATAAGCAAGGCTGCGCTTGAGCAGCATGTAAAACGCCGAGTTTCATGCAGACGTAAGTAGCCAGATGGGAAACGGAATCCAGGGGGAGCATCTGAGACCTGCTTCTGGAGATACTCAAGCTGAGGTGACAAAGTGATGGAAGGGAGGCTGAAGCAGCTTTGTTTAGAAAAAGAGACTAGGCAGGACTGAACTGGGCCACCCCCCAAAGCCCTGCCTTCACACTGCATCTCTCCTCGGCTTGCTTTCAAATTGCGTCTCTCCTCGACCCGCCTTCACACCGCGTCTCTCCTCGACCTGCCTTCACACTGCGTCTCTCCTCGACCCGCCTTCACACTGCGTCTCTCATCGGCCTGCCTTCACACTGCGTCTCTCCTCGACCCGCCTTCACACTGCGTCTCTCCTCGACTCGCCTTCACACTGCGTCTCTTATCGGCCTGCCTTCACACTGCGTCTCTCCTCGGCCTGCCTTCACACTGCATCTCTCCTCGGCCTGCCTTCACACTGCATCTCTCCTCGGCCTGCCATCGATTACTAAGCTTAAATACTCAAGTGTGCGTTTGTCAAGGGGAGGGTGCAATTTAGCGATAATGAAGGCAGGTTCTTCAGGGAGAGAGAGAGAGAGAGAGAGAGAGAGATTCGGCTTAGCAAACGCTCTGACCAGAGAGCGCACGGAAACCTGTCCCATCACCTCCCATCGCGATCAGTGTTCCCACTAATGACGGCGGGTGCCAGGAACGGGAAGTGGATGGGCGGGGGCCTTAATCCTCCTTTTCCGTACCGCGGTACAGGAGGTATCCCTGTCTGTGATGCGGCGCCTGGCTCCCCCAGTGGAAGCCAGTCTAATAATGCAGCTTTCATGGCAGTTTGTTAATGACTTTGTGTGTGGGGCTGGAGAGGCTCGATAAGTGTCAGCCATTGTTTGGCCGGCAAGGGAGGGGGGGGGATTGTTTCTGCTTTTTCACTGCTGGTGAAACTATAAACTATCCAGAGGCATGTCCCATGGTTCTGCAGTATATCAGCAGGCTTTGCATTTACACTGGGAGCCTCATGCCACTGGCTGAATGCGTGTAATTCATGGCGCAGGCCCAGTACCATATTAAACATGCATTACTGCAATATAGCCAAACGCTATTTTAATCCACTTTTGGTATTTGCTACCACCTTAATATCTCTTATAATATCTGTACGTATTACATTGCATAAATGCAAAATTGCATAAATTGACCGTAAATGTGTATTTTTAAAATATTATCTTACTTATGACCCTAACCCTAGTTACTCTATTCATACATTATTCTTATAAAAAACAATAACACCCATTTAAATTTTCGACGCGATTTACGAGTCACTCTTGGACATCCGTACTTTCGACAATCCTGATTTCCAAAAACCTAATAAGTAAAAAGGTTCCATTATACCTTATGTCTAATACAATTTCAGATAATACTCAATTTACTTGACTAGATTTTACCTTTCTGAAGCCTGGGACAATTAATAGTGCTGCCTCCTTGCATACAAAGTAATCATTTATTGATTACTTACTAGAAATACTAGCAGGCCAGGAAAAAAAATTGATTAGATCAATTTATATATTGTCTTAATAAGGAAATATATAAATCCAGAGGTGTCATTCATTTCAATGATAACATCCAATTACATTATCTAGGGGGAAAATTTAAGCTTAGCGAAGTCAAGAGACCTTCACATATAAAACAACTTTAATTGTGACACTGGTGCTGATTATGTTTCTGAGTATTTTTTGAAGGAAAAGATTAAATAGGAGGGGAATGAGGAAACTGATAATCCTTAATTACAGCTGGATTACTCTGTGTAAACAAGCAGGCCTTTGCACAAACCGCCGGGGTCTGACGTGAAGAGGAGAAGAGGCCCTTCCCTCAGACTCTGCTCAAACTCAGGGACCGGCAGATAGCCTCCAATTCATCTACATGTTTATATCCCTTTGTCTAGTCTCTTCTTCACAGCTCAGGTCCTCGGAATAAGGCCGCTCAGGGACTGTAATTTCACTGGCTAAAAATGTTTTACGGAGGGAAACATGGGATGAAATAAATGAGAGACGTGGAATGAGGCCGGCAGGTTTTAATGTAATTTTCCAGACCAGCAAACTGGCATGTCTCCGCTGCTCTTACACATATCCTACGCAGCCGGCGGCCCGGAGAAGGATGGGGTGACTCGGCCCTCACTGCTGACTCAGGGCTTGTCTAAGCCTGTTCCCAAAACCCCCCTGCCACCTGTCAGATGTGGCAATGATACAGCCAGCGTCTAAGCCAGGCCAAGGGCTCATGCGTGCGCACGTGCGTGTCTGTCTGTGTGTGCGTGCGTGCGTGCGTGCGTGTGTGCGATATGGCTATACAGACACTTGCTGACACAGAATTACTGTTACCCAAAGTCAAAAATAAATCTTAAAATACGAGTAGCACTTCAAGAGAGACCACTTGCCTTAAACAGAAATCAGCATAAAAATATATACTTGATAGCACTTGTGATTTTAAAAGGATTATTTCAAGGACAAGCCAAATATTACTTTAAGGATTAATATCACTTCATTACTTTTTATTACTTTTTTGCCGCCATACCATTTTTGAAGCCAACACAGGGCTGATATATGGCGTCCATCTATCCATCCATCTATCCATCCATCTTCTATATTGGCTCATCCAGGGCAGGGTTGTGGTGATCCTGAAGCTTAACCCAGAGAGGCACAGGCAACAGGGGCTGGGGACAGCGGGCAAGGTGAGAGACCCCAATTTACCTAAACCGCGTGACTTTGGACAGCCGGCGGAGACAGGTACACAAGAGGTGGGTAGCTCAGGTCCAGCGAGTAAAAGTCCAGACCAAGATTTCGTTTCAACTGCCAGCTGGGTATGAAGAGTCACAGTCACAGAGTACAGAGAGGTTGGTTGAAACCAAAAACCTGGCCTGGATTTTTACACTTACAACCCGGGTGAGGAAAGTGAGCATGAGTTGATTCCCCAGCCCAGGATCCAGGAAGCATCGTTTCAGAAATGCGGTTTTCACATATACAATTATTTACTTTGTTAGTACTTGAAGAATGGTAATGGTGACGGCAATTTACAAGATAAATACAAACGTTCCATCGACATCCACTGGCTGTGGTCAGTCATATTTCTTTAGTGCTTCTCTAAAGAAAACTGTTAAACAACAGGAAAGCTGGAATTAGGGACGTATTGCTCACAACATGTTTGTGCCATTAGATAAGTTGCCTTGGGTAGTAGTGGTTTCAAAGGCTGTTCATCTCTTTGTCTTTTATGTCATTTGTTAGCGGCTCTTCAGCATTGTGTTTCTTTTGTTGACAGGTCGTACCGACGCCTAGTGCTGCGCCGTGAAACAGGACCCGACTGTCTGGGATACTCTGCCTGAAGACATGAGCCCCCCAAGGCCTCTCCTGACACACTGGGGGGGCACTTGCCGCCACCTCAGCCTTTCACCACAGAGATCAACAGCATCCCAGACATGCGGGCTGAACTCCTGTGGTTACCCAGGCAACCGCTTATGCACTTACCGTCAAGAATCACATTACATCTGGGCAAAATATTGGAGAAATCTTATGAAATAGGACTTCGGAGTAAATACATCATAGTTATGATCATGTGTCACTTAACGAACAGGATATGTACTGAGAAATGCGTCGTCGGGCGATTTTACCGTAGTGCGAACATCATAGAGTGCACTCACACAAACCTAGATGGTCTAGCCTACACACCTAGAGTAAATAATGTAGCCTAAATAACGACAAATATTACGGTATAGTAAATATTGTTTGTCATTAACTGTTATGTACTGTACATAATTGTATGTACCTTACTTTTATACGGCCAATAGGTCTTTTACACCAACATCACCACAAAAATCAGCTACGCTACGACATTATGACGGTTATGCTGCCATCAAGGGAGAGGAATTTTTCAGCTCTTAATCTTATGGGACCAGCTTTGTATATGGGGTCTGTCGTTGACTGGAATGTCATTAGGCAGTGCATGACTGTACTAGTATAGCTACTAAGATCTGAGGTCGAACGTGGTTTGACAATAAGCACGTTGAGGACAATGAGGAAACCAAGGGCATCTACTGTAGGAGGCCAAACAGTCGTTGTCTGAATTGCAGGTGCGTCGGTCACAAAACCCGATTTAACTCGATTTAATGCTTCAGTGTCTCCAGTCTCAGCAACCATGACAGCGTACAGCACTCATGGACAACCTACATCAGCAAAATCGCAGGTCAAAGGTCACTCACAGGGATAGACGGACACTTAAGGGCCACACACCATGGGATACAGATGTAAAATTACCACAGAACTGAATCGGCACTTTCGTGAGCTGCTCTCAAGAAAAAAACAAAAAAATAAATAAAATTACATAGTGACACAAAGCTGGGGTTTATAGTGGGTGGCTGCCATTCGGAATGCAAGGCCAATGCAAAAATACGCAAAACTTGTTCGAGTACTGGAAGAGACAATCCCGTCTGATAAGTCGTATTTTACCCATTTGTCCCATGACCTCTCCAGTCAAAAGATCTAAACCTTCATTTGAAGTTCGGCAGCTCCTACATTCCTCAAAGACGCTCACACGACAACTAACGAATACATTGAACATAAACACATGGACAGTGTATCAGTACAAACAACCACACAGCCAAGAGCAAGTAAAGCCAGGTCTAATAAAACGAGGATATAACAAACAAAATAGAAAATGAAAAACAGGAGACAGAAATAAAAATAAAACAAATTTATAATCAGATTTAAACGGACAAGAAAATGAGTTAAAAACTAAGGAATAAGATGAGATAAGATTTAAAAAACGACACCATATAGAATTGGTATGCTTTCTACATTAAATGCTGAACTTTAAATTAAAAGTCAGCGGTAGTTTGATGTACAAAAGTCTGGGATTAATCCCATTGCACATGGTTCAGGAGAGCACTCCACAAAGCACTGAAACTATCCTGAAGGCAGTAGACGCTTCTACCCCTCATCAGGACCTCAGTATTAATACACTACCATTCAAAGGTTTTTGCACACACTGAGATTTTCTAAATTTGCATGTTACTCACTTAACATTTACTCAAAACACACTCAATATTCTTTGCTTACAAACAAACTTTCAGTATGATCACCATTCGGGTACCTTTATTATCAAATAAATGTCATATCTTTGATTCATCAAAGTAACCTCCTCTAGCAGTTATAACAGCAGAGAAAATTCAAGGCATTCTTTTCTAGAAGGGACATTAAATACTGCTGTCTTTCATGGGATGAAACGAGTAACTAGTGCATTTAAAGTTAAAGGACAGCCTAGAATTTGACTATGCCATCAACGCACGACCAGTTAGTAGGATGTCAGATATGCACGGAACATACACTTTCCATTTAATAAAGGAAACTTTTTTATATGACTTATATTTTCACTTATTGTTATTCACTCAACATCCTAAAGCTGAACAAGAATAAAAAATCTGCAGTTTATGAAATAAAAACATTTAGCAGAGATATTTTGTCATATTTCAGATGAAAGACATTTTTTGTACTAAGCATTGTTTTTCCACTCTCTTTTAGCCTGGATGGTGCTGACTATTCCTCACATATTCCTCCTGCACTATCTGGTGGCAGCTGTCAGGACCGTAAGGCACTGTTTAATCGAAACGTCTCCTTTTTCCCCAAGAGGCCGCAAATTGAACGCTCGGCCTTGCACTTCTTGTGACAACATCGGCCATGTCGTTGGCGGTGCCCAACCCTGACATTCATCTCTCTGCACAACGGCCTTTCATACTGCACACACTACTGTCGGCCAACAGCTATTTGGCTCGCTCTCTTCCGCACTGGGCAACCGACATACGTGGCACCCGTATCCTGCCCGTATCATGCCTCCCCCCCCCCCCCCAAGGAAAAACAATGTAAATAGTGCAGCTTCCAATTTACAGTATTTGGGACTTCAATCGTGGGACTCCTCCCACACCATGTAAGCCAATCAGAATACAGAATATTGAACAGGTCATAACATGGCATAGAGCCATGACAAAGTCAGGCTATTCTGCTGTAGGAGAATGATGATTTGTCAATAAATGTATAAAATAAAGTCAAACTTCTAAAAACAAATAGCATGACTTTGAACTCCCAGGTTGCGATCTTCATGTTATCCTTATGAATACTGGTATGCATTCAACATCAGACAGAGAATACTGAACTGTCTGAAAGTCAACAGCAGTTTGACTTACAAATGTTTGGCCTTAATATTTGCGTTTCTTCTTGCATTTCTTATACATGCCTTTCCAGGAAATAACGAAAGCCCCGTCAAAAATGTCCTGCTGGAAAATTCAGTGGACCAAGAAAAGTTGCTTTTTGCCCAAGGCTAAATGGGAGTCTCTGAACCCCATAACTGTCCTTTCTTTGGGTAAAACGTGGCATGAAAGGTCTGTGCAGGAGTTCACCACTGAAGGACTATCCCAACATGCCACTTGAGGCTATGTGAATAAGCTAACATTCTGAACACAGCTACAGGCAGTGCACGGAACATTTATGTTGACGAATCAATCTGAATAAAACCTAAATGAAGCTGACAGAAGAGAGGACATTCTTTTCCATTGTCTATCCAGACTGCAACATCAAACCTCCCGTTAAATGATTTTTCTGTATCATTTATCTGTATACATGTAAGAAGTCCTGTCAGCAAGGTTAGCACAAGCACTATTTCGGCTAAGTCCGCTGAAGTCATTTTGAGTTTATTGCCTGTTCCAGTTGTCCTGCTTGTCTTTACGTTTTGATTAAACCCTGTGTTCCACAATCCCTTGCGTCCTGTCCCTGCTTCCCTCGCGTTTCACCGTACTGTACAGCTAGTTCATAATCATCATTATCTTAAATCAATATTCATCATTGGTGAGTCCCCGTACTACTGTTTTTTTTATTAGATATTTTTAACATTTGTATATTTTTGTTCTCCTTGGTTACATACTGTACATGCATATGACTTCTGTCAATAACTTTACAGTCCCGGCCGTTCGTTTACTCATTCTAACTTATTGTGACTGCAAAAGAAAACGCCAGCCAATGCCGTGTTCTATGAATTAGTAAGGGTAACATTAGTATACTGTACTGTAAATGTGCTATTGTGACAAATATCCATTAGGTGATACTGTACTCTATTTTCTTTGTTTTTTTTTTTTTGTTTCGTTTTTTAAATGTAATGTTTTAAGCTAACTTTTAAATGTAAATAAAGTGGTTTAAGCTATAGAAATAAGCGCATATTATCATTTTTAGTGACTCTACCAAACATCTGCGAATCTTCCTCATTCGTGACAGGTTCTGGAACATAACCTCGCGAATGTCCGAGGGTTTACTCACACACACACTCATACACACGCTGTGTCAACACTCATCAACTAAGAAAACTACATATCTCTTCAATCGCATAAATTAGGATTCTGTTCGGCACACAGCAAATTCAAGTTTTGCTCTCTGGAACCTTCTAAAATTTGTGTGTGTGTGGATTAGGTTCATATTACATTGTGGGGACAATGGCAAACGTCTTGCATTTTGTTTGGTTAATTATAGGTAAGGCTAGGGCTGGGTGGGGGTTAAAGTCGTCACGTTGGGATTAGAGTTTTCCCCCATAGAAACGAGTGAAGAGTCCCCACAAAGATATAATCACAAACCTGTGTGTGTGTGTGTGTGTCTATATTTATTTTTATAAAAAAGAGAGATCCAGGGATGGTTGAATCTGTGGATGTGTAACTCATGGATATGATGATCCGACTACTTATGTATTCTGAATATCTTATTCAAGATATATATATGTGTATGTAAATGTTTTAAGCTATTTAGGTATTTAGGTATCCATCGCTTCTCTGTTTCTGTTGGAGGCCTTAACAGGTGAATGTTAACGTCCCCCCTCATGTTGAGTTAGCTTGGTGCTAATTTTATTGTAAAGGATGTCACTTTGGCTTAATCATTGAGCTGCCATTCTCCTTCTGATGTCTGCCGGTAGGTGCAGGAGCCTAAAGAAACCATTTAAAATGCCAAGCTAATTAGAAAGAGACTCAGGTGAAGAAATACTGTGAACAATAAATTATAATAACTGCGTAGTTAGAGGAGAGAAATCAAAATGAGTTACGTCAGGAACAAAAGGAGCCGCCTCTGCCTTCGCTCTCAAGCAAGAAGTGAAATGAAAGACAGACGCAGAACTCCCCACGCAGTCGCTGAGCCGTGCTCCGTTATTAACCCCAGGGCAGCTCATCTGCTGCAACAGCTGCCTGCTGCATGCGGCCGCTGTCAGAGACGCAGCAGCGCAGCGCGTGCATCCACACGGGCGGCAACATCCACTTATGAGTCACACAAAGGAAACATCACGTCCCGAATTGTTCCCAGGGCGGCAACTATTGTCTAATCCTGCAACAAAACCGACCCAGTCTCCGTGACTTTAGCGATATCAAGATGTCGTAAGGACTGCGGGGGAGATTAGTAAGCCGGCTATTTGGCGTGCTCTCTTCCTCACTTGGCACAAATTGCCCACTTGCCGACATCTCACGCCACTTCTGACCCCCCCCGCCAATGATAAACAATGCAAACCCTGCAACTTCCAATTCACGGTCAGCAGCAATTGTGCAATGGCCACAAGACTCCGCCCACATCAGTGGAGCCAATCAGACTTCTGATGAGCCACACCGGTTCTCAGATAAATACCAGGAAAGGGTGTGGCTCATCACAAGCCATTTAAGATAGAAAACTTACCGGATAGTAGCTCTCTGGGAGCAGAGTTGGAGAGCCCTGGTGTATACAGTTACGATATGTCTGGAGATCTTTTAAATCAAGGGTGAATATTGCATGGAGCCTGCCACAGACACCTGACCAATGAAAGACCACACGATGAGTCCAAGAAAATTCATTTTCACGGTATGTCTCCTTAGAGGCGATTTCAGGACTCAATCCACAAAGCTCAATTAAACCGAATAACTGAGGTCTCACAGAATTAGCTAATTTAAACTAATCTTGGAACAGGACTCTGCCTGCTACAGGCCACAGTTTGTCCTTGTTGATGAACTGAGGAATTTCTACATTATAGAATTGCTGCTGTTTTTGTCTGGCTAAAGGCATCAGAAGAAAATTTAAATGTTCTATAAAACACAGCTGAAACACACATACAAACACACGCACACACGTTTGCTTTCATGTCTTTGTGGGGACCATTCATTTCTATGGGAAAAACCCTAATCACACAATGGCAACCATAATCCCTACCCAGCCCCAACCATAATGTAAGTAACCAAACAAAATACAATACAAGACAAGACAAATGATGGCATGTAGTTTTAGAAATAATAGAATCTTTCCCTTTATCTATCAGTTTGGTTGCAAATAATTTTAACAATCGATTAATCATGGGATCAGGCGATCAAGTAATTCGTTAGTTTGGCCAAACGAAATAGTTTTGAGTGAAAATGTAAAAGTGACACAAAAAGAAAGATCCACCATCCCTACCACCTATAGCCTGTTAACGGTGATACTTTATAACGCAGTATATGCTACTTTAATGGCATTTTCAAGAGTAACACTATTTGAGAATTTTATGATTATGCCCATAAAATTCTCATTTTGCATTTGCAAAAGTTTTAAAATACTACGGTATACTGCATTACTGTAATACTATCCAAGTCTAGTAACAACTTCAAATTATTTATAAAAGTTCACCCAATTTAATAAACTGCTTGTATTTGTGTTTGTTGCTATACCTTTGCCCTCACACAGTAAAGTGAAGTATCTGATAGACATAACACACCTACGTTAATGTTGCTAGGTGGTGATGTCATTATACACAATTTACACCACAAATTACAAAAAGGCAAGCAATCTGTGACAAAATTTGTTGCCAACTATTTTTTATACCAAATATTATCTATGTTATTGATTACTCATTGCAGCCCTAAAATATATCTATAGAACCAGGGAACACCATGCATTTTGCTTCTTCCCGCCACACACAAGAATCTCTTTAAATTCTGTCGACAAACTAATCATAACATATTCATTGGGAGCTAAATCATACGGCCGAGTATCTCGCTAACATAAACAGAGATGTAATATTCAAAGCGGGCCCTACTCCAAAATACATTCGTCTTTCCCTCCCTGTGGCTATCGATCATTATTTCTTATTCAGGTATGAGAGAACACCAATTCCCTCCATAAATAAGCTACCAAATCGACATTACCATTCAGCCAGTGGGATGACATTGCTTATGTGCCACCGTTGTGTGTATGAGGGACGCTTTGGAGCTGTTGGAATAGTTCTCAGCACATCCATATCTATCCTCAAAATGGCTCCAAATCTGTCAGATGGCAAGAGTATATCTTGTGCACAGCCGTCTTTAAGTCACCCCACAGATTTTCACTTGCATTTAGGTCTGGACTCTGGTTGGTACATTCCAAACCTTCTTCACAATTTTCTTCTGATGATGCCATTCTTTTTTTTTTTTTGATCTGGATTTATGCTTGGGGTCATTTTCGTGCTGAAAGGTGAATTCCTCTTCATCTTCAGCTTTGTAGCAGACACCTGAAGGTTTTGGGCCAAAATTTACTGATATTTGGAACTGTTCACAATTCCCTCCACCTTGGCTAAGGCCCCAGTTCCAGCAGTTCAAGAAAAACACCCAAAGTTTGATGCTGACACCACCATGCTTCACCGTGGGTATGGTGTTCTTCTGGTGACACGCAGTCTTGTATTTGCGTCAAACATACTTTTTGGATTCGCGGCCAAGAAGTTCAACCTTGGTGTCATCACACCATAACACATTTTCCCACATGCTTTTGGAAGACTTGATGTATTTTTTTTGGAAATTTAGCCAAACCTGGATGTTGTTATTTGTAAGAGAAGGCTTCCGTCTTGCAACACTACCCTGTAGTCCAGACATATGGAGAATACGGGAGATTGTTGTCACATGTAGTAAACAACCAGTACTTGCCAGAAATTCCTGCAGCTCCTTCAGCATTGCTGTAGGCTTCTTGGCAGCCTCCTTACCAGTTTTCATCGTGTCTTTTCATAAATTTTGGAGGACGGATGTCCAGCTCTCGGTAACGTCACTGTTGTCCCATATTTTCTTCAGTTCTTGATGACTGACTTCACTGTGTTCCATGGTTTATCAGATGCTGTGGAAAGTTTTTGTACCCTTCTCCTGACTGATACCTTTCAACAGTGAGAACCCTTTGATGCTTTGTGAGCTCTCTGCGAACCTTGGCATTTGCTGTAGGATACAACTGAGTAAATGTCGGGGAAATCCTACCTGTACCAGTAAACTTTATTTGGAGTTAATTTAACTCCAACTTTAATTGGTGATAGTTGTGTCCCCCGAAAAGACTGAATGATATATTTAAATTAACATGTGCTTCCACAAATTTACAATTCTTCGTGTTTGCTCCCTGATCGTATTATTTTCAGTTACCCTTGTTTAAGTTTCCTTTGTTGTTTTTACCTATTGTATCCGTTAATTGACCTCAACTCCTCCTTGTTGGCCCTAGTTCCGTGTAGCCCACACCTGCCACTTTTTAGTCCTTGTTATCTACATACAGTATCTAAGTGCCTGACTTTGATCATTTAGTCACTCGTTGTAATGGTTACTGTGTCTTTGTCTCCCAGTCCTGCTTTTTGCTCTGGTTTCCCGGTTACTGTTGATTTTCTTTGTGATTAATTTACTGTAGTTAGTTTTTTGTGCTACCTGTTCTGACCCCATTTTTGTAAGTTTAATGAAGTGTTTTGTTTGTGGCGAGCAGCTCCGTGGATTATCTCTTTCCTTCATTATGCCCTGCTGCAACAACCATATTTGTGAATTTGGTACATCTTTTTGAACTGTTGAAGGAACTATTGAAGGATTTACAGGAAGAAACAAGTAATGAACGACACAAGTAAAATACTGATCTTGTGTTAGTTCATCATACTGAATGTGACACACCTTTTATTTGAAGTAGCTTCTATACTTGTTCATGATTTGTACTTCAGTAGTAATTGGGCTGCTACTAAGTATTCCTGTCCCCTCAAGTAAAGTGTTTATAACGTGATAGATATTTTTATAAACAAATGAGTAAGGCAATGGTTTTTGTTATAAGCCCAAGTCTCCCAAGAGGTAAAGAATTTCCAACTTCTTTTTGGAGACATTTAGCCAGACCAGTGCAAAAGTAAATATTCTAAATGAGTAACTGGACAATCCAGCAAAGTTAATGGATTTCAGAATTGAAAAGGGGCAGGCTGACGGCCATGCAGCCGTGCACCTAACCTGAATATTCTGGGTAAACAGCCAGCTCTCTTAAACAGTTAATGTGCAAATTGAAAGCTGCCATGGGTGACCCCAAATCCCTCTACACCCATATCCACTGTAATATTGTAATTGAATGAAGAACTCGACAGATCCCACGGCTGTCAAGTCACAAAGCTCACTTCCCTCACTGCGGATTTAAAACACCCTGCATTTTTCAATACGATTTAAGTGGGGAAAAAGATGGGGGGGGGGGGGGAGCACCATGGAGACCAAATTTTGTCAGGAGCCAACAGAAAGCAGAGGATCTTCCTTGTGTTCAGAGTAAAGTGTGATATCAGCCCGTGATCTAGCCTGAGCCAGTCAAACTCTTCATAAGCCTCAAACCCATCCATCCATCCATCCATCCATCTTCTGTAACCATTTGTGGTATTCGGGGTCCAGAGCTTATCCCAGAGGCAGGAAACAGCTCATTGTATGGTACACTGACTATCACACCTACAGACAGTCCGATAGCTCCAGTTCACCTAAACATGTTCTTGGACTCTGTGGGGAAGCGAGAGAAGTTGCTGGAAACGCCATGACACGATACAGAGAACATGCACACGCATGAGTCCCAGAAGCGTGGGGCCAAAGGGCCAGAATGAACACCACACTGACTTTTCCTACACGTGTGGCTGTGTTTACACTGATTTGTATCCTGTATGTTAGACGATGGCGCAGAAAACACGCTTCCAATTCCTTAGTTTATGTGGGTCCAAAAATATCAAAACATTAACTATTTAAAAAAAATATATTTTTTCATGTGAGAATATGAAATTTAGCTTGGTGCCATAAATTACTCGCATAAAATAAAGAGCACTGTCAAATTTCACCATGTAATTTCGGTAAGAAATCAAAACTAGATTTTTTTACCGTTTTTAGCCATATTAAGCAATACCACTGCATTATTAAGCAATACCACTGCAGGCACTGACAGCGAACAGCAAAGCATAGCATCCATTATCATATGCAATAAAACTGCAAAATCATGTAAAACACTGAAACGCATAATGCAACGTGTCTCAAATCAGCTTTCAGATACCCCTTTCAGAATCAAATTTAAGCAAAATTATTGACTATAATTCACCCTTAGTTAGTGACTGTGAGAGTGAATGCGTAATGCCCTGTAATGTGCTGCCATCATACATAAGATGCCTCTAGCATCTGTGCTTTTGCATATCACCTTATTAGACGGTGTACAGGCACAGCAAGGAAGGTAGAAAGAGTTTCTTTTTCTCAAATATTTTAAGAATTCAAATGTTCATATTCATGATATGGAGTTACTTAAAAACAAAATTTCTGGAGAATCATGCATGTGAAAATTGTAATGTGCTGTGCATGACATGGAGGAGTTGTTTGGTGAGGTTTTGACACTAAGCACATCTGTTTGATTGCTTGGTAGAATCTGTGCTGAACATTTATCTGAGAGTGCCCACCAAGCTGAACAAAAACCTTTACAGAGTATAAAAGCCGAGAGCGGAATCCTAGGTCCAGCATTATATGAAAAGTGAGACTGGGATGTGGACTGGATGGATAGTTTGTCAAAAGTGTGACCTCATGTTGGCTTAGATCTTGGCATGGAGGATCTAGACCTGGAGAGATTTTGGGCTGGATTTGAAATACGAAATACGACTTCCATCAAAGAGCTTGAAGGTCAAATGTATTTTTTTTTTCTGTTCATACCCTGGAAAGACTCCACCAATGACAGGGTTACGTCATGATAATTGTTTTGTCTCGTTTTTCAACATTGAAAAAATATTTAGGACGTATGGAACGAAACGCGAGAGATCTCGGGCAAAATGGTGAGCGGGATGTAACTGTGTCAAGTCCAGGCCGAGGCCCAGCTCTAAAGACCAAAGGGAAATGCCAGGACCTGGGAGAAAAAGAATTGATTCGAGCTCTGGGGATGGGGATGGGGGGAGGGGGGGGTGCAGTGGCATGGGAGTCACCGACGGATGAAGAAACATGATCAGTGGCGTGCCTCAGCGACCGGGCCCGGCCAGTCGGACAACCGCGGAGAGGGCGTCCAGTGTGTAAACAAAAAAAACAACAGAGAACCTTGGGAAATGGAAGGAGAACATGACAGACTGAGAAGTCTGCCCAAGAGGGTGAGATTGAGTTGTGATTTCAGGGCTTTCTGCCACATCGAGGACACTTCAGAGGGCACGGTGTTGTCAGGGG
>JAODKE010000050.1:6101779-6118928 GCA_026779605.1 Mormyrus hasselquistii | reverse complement strand
GGGGTGGGGGGTGGGGGGGGGGGGCGGGGGTGGGGGGGGGGGGGGGGCCAGGGGGGGGGGGCCGTGGGGGGTTTTTCGCGACCGCGGGCGGGGGGGGGGGGGGGGGGGGGGGGGGGGGGATGGGGGAGCAGCAGTGGTCTTGGGTCTCCGGGGATGTCTTTGTCATATGAGTAACAGAGGGGGCTCCACATGAAAGAGATCCAGATACGTCAAGAGATGTCGACATATTACATATGACATATATAGCCGTATAGAGTTTTAATATATTTTTACGCTCTGAAGTAATTTTTTATTATTTATTTTAAGGGATGGGGGGTTATAAAGGATTATGGGCTTCCAGAAACAGAACATTATGGGGAAATGGCAATTCTGTAACGTATCTTGTCTGTGTCACGTACCGAGGGGAAGCCACCAGGGATGTGAGCAGATAAAGTAGCGGTAGATGTCACCTTGTCTGTCTCCATTTCTGCTCCTGATATGCCGAATAAGACCTCCCAATAGAGAAGGTAAGTGGAGTGATCTCCTTTGACTTGGGGTCCAACCAAGTCACATGATCGCGGGAGGAGCCGGCATCATGGCTGAGAAGTGACGACCTCCACACAGGTCCGGTGCTTTGCGACTTTGCTGGGAACCGCAGCTTGGCTGAGCCCTCAGCTTTATGCATGTAAAAAGCAGCGTGTGACCAGTGATGCGATTTCCCTACGCAGGAGAAATAAACAACGATGCTCAACAAGACCGTCTTCAAGCGATTTATCCGATGCCAGTTCGACTGTCACTGGAATGCTCCCACCATCTAGGTTTAGAAGTTTTAACTGTTCCTCTACAACACATATTCAGAACAGGAATCACACTGTATAATTTGGTTTCACATTAAATTGGGATCCTGTTGTTATCCTCTCCTTTTTTAAAAATGCTGAGAGGAAATAATGTGTCTCCACCTGGCAAAGATAATAACTGGCGACGGTGTCATGCTGGAGGTGACCTCAGATTTACTGTCATGTTTGATCAGGAGCACCCTACGCGTCTGTGCTGGGGGGTGAATCTGCCAGTGACTCAGCGGAGCTAAGCTGTACCGTTTTCACACCTCAGGGGAGTATCCCGTTCTCGACCTCACGGCGACGGGGTCTGACCTCATGGTTTCATCTGGACCAGCGATGCAAGCGCACCCAGCTGTAACTGGGTTATAAAATAGGTAATTTGGTTTACAGGTACTTATGCTGCAGGTCCAGGCAAAGCGACAACCCCTGCTGGAATTACTACGGCTCCCACTTAGAACATGCACAGTCCTTCGTAGTCTCTGGTCCACTGGACAGCAAAAAAACTAGCTTTCCATTAACACAAATGGAGGTTCCACAGGTTTCAAAGACACATACACAGTACAGACGCTCCTCTACTTACGAACCTTCAACTTCTAAACTTTCAGAAGAAGAGGACCATAATCGTGTTCCCTGGGCTTCCGTTTCCTGTCCGCAACATATATTGTTTTTCTGCTCACAAATTCCGCCTAGTACGACTTCTGTCCGCGTGCGTACTCCTGGCATCCTAGTTCTTTGTACTTATGTACTCATTCGTAAGTAGAGGAGCGTCTGTAGAGAGGCTCCATCAAAAAAACAGGTTCCACAGACAAACTGAGGTTCCACTAAGGTTCCTTGAGTCCCATAGACATAGACAGCAGTTCCTCCAAAGTCCCGCAGGTCTCATGGACACAAAATTAGGTTCAACAGGTTTTGTAGACAGAACTGGTAGTTCCACCAGGATTCCACGAGATTCCACAAGAATCCGATGGGCAGGCAAACGCCTGAATTTGTTTGGTTTTCGTTTTTTTGTTCACCCTTGAATCAGCCAGATTATCAGCCAGTTAAAGGATGTGGGAATGTGCCGGGCTGGATTTTGTTTATAATTTGACAACTGGAAAAACGTGGGATGAGAAGGTGATTTTGTAGCGAATGTTTCAGGGGGGCCCCAGCCCTCCCAAGAGAAATGCTGGTGTCCTCCTTGGTGTGGGCGTGAGCCACCGCTGCAAAGGACATCTCATTAGAGATCTGAAAAAAGTATGGCCTCCTTCCCTTCAAGCTGTATGTACTTACACCTTTACTGTTTCCCATGCTTCCGCGTCCCACTTGTAATTTACTGCTGGTCTGGTCAATTATAGAGCACTCTGCTATTCACAAGTCAGTGTGCATTGTGCCAGTAAACACACTCCTAATTAATTATGCAGCATAAACAAACCATTAACCCTCTTCTGCATGGGCGAGCGTCCCACACACCCCCACAGAGAAACACACACACACACTGAGGACCACGAAAGGTTTCGTGAATCTGGTCCTGAGGTCACTGAAGGACAGGGGAAGAGAAGCGACATGCCCCGGAATAAAGGAGTGTCCAAGGCACCGCCGACTGAATATTCCAACAGCATTTTCATCAGCGACACCTGCTCCGCAGAGCAGAGCGGGAAATGTGCAGCCATCTGTTCCACGGGCCTTTGCAGACCTTTCCGGAATCCATTCAGAAAGAATAGGAGGGTCAGAGGGGAGTGTCTATCAACGAGAGTAAGGGCTACATTTCAAATGGGAACCTGATTTCTTTGACCCTTTTAACACTGTGCCCCACTCTTTGTGTCCCGGATAACAGAGCAGGGTGGGTTACAGTAATCCAATCAAACAGCCCTTTGATTTGATTAATTATGGACTCTGACACTGCTCAGGCCCGCAGTGAAGGAGATGCTGAATTCTGATTGAGATGATGGAACAGCTTTATGAGATTATTAAGTGCAGTTTATAAATGGAAAAATCAATTTGATCAATTGGATCTTCGTGGAGTCTAAATAACGCTCGGCGGACGCATTCCACGAGAGGCGATCTCTCCCTGGCGTCGGGCTAGCTGCATGCTGCAATGCAATTTATTTAATAGGCTGCAATGTGGAAACGGGCTGCAGAAGGAGCTACTGCATGCGCCGCCGGTTTGCTGGGACAGCAGTCCCCACCAGCGCCACGCTGACAGACGACTGCTCGACGGCAAACGTCGCATTCCCCGGGCATCTCGTCTTTCGTGGCGACCGTCACGATTCCCGGGATGAATGACGGGGCTGCAAACGAACACACATGTATTTCCCATATCTCTCTGGTCGATTTCAAACAAAAAAAAAATGCAAGAGAGGTAATTATGCATGTATTTTTGCAAACAAACTACCAAATAAATATTTTTGTAGGAGTCTGTTTATCTTGGAATGTAAGCAACGAAAAAATAAAGATTTTTTAGTATGAATTAAGTAAGTAAATATATTACATGTTTCTTTCATATATACAAACTATTTTGTATTACTGCTCTAGAATATACACACACACAGAAGTGGATCTAAATAGGGACCGTCCATTCAATTCTAGGGAAAAACCATAATCCCAATCACGACACTAACCTTAACCACAAGTAACCAACCCAAATACAAGGCTTTTGGCATTTTTACTTTTTTGATTGCATTCACAGATTTCTATGAAACTGAGGTTTCCAAATGGAGACCTCAAAGGATGCTCACAAACGTAGGGAAATTTCAGGTTTTACTACACTTTGGTCAATTTGGACCTCAAATGTGATCTATGCAAACCCATACACACACACACACACAGGTTTCTCATTATATCTTTGTGGGGACTCTCCATTCATTTATATGGGAAAAAAATATAATCCCAATATGACAATCTTAAGCCCTTTTGTCATTTTTACTTTTTTGACCACATTCACAGTTCTTTGTGGGGACCTGAAAAATGGTCCCCATAATGTAGTATAAAACTAATCCACACACACACACACACAGACCTGAGAAGCCAAAGTGCAGCACACTTCCTTTTTCAGGGGATGCGCTACTTCGTCTCCGCCTGACGCAGGCGTGTGATTGGATTTTATTAATCCTCTCCTCATACTCTCGTACCGACGATGCCAAATGTAAACCACGGCGGCCGAATAACAGCTTTGGGCTGCGGCCGCGTATCACGGCTGTTTTCCGAGCCGCGTGCGGATTAAGCGAAGGCGCGGCGGAGCTAACGGCTTTAAGCGAGACGTTACACCTCCGGCGGCGGCCAGGCGATATGGTGTCTGGGAGTTGCGGTGGGCGGCATCACTGAAACACATTTAGCTGCTAGTTAAGAGGCCTTTAGCCGCGAACTTATCTGATAATCGCCCACTTTATTGGTAGTCTGTATTTTTGCAGCACTTCAGTGATTTTCGCTGGTGAACTATGGCCGGAGCCTTCGGCACATACTTTACAGCACAATTTGTTCGAAGCGAAATGCGCCAGTGGGATCGAATGTGAGCGACGATGGCGGGAGCTGAACGCTTAACCGCAGCAAATGCGACAAAACGGTGAAACGTGAGAAGCTACGGGGAAAGAAGAGCAGAGCAGGCAAAGAGCACAACACAGGCACATTTAAGATTTTAGTGCCTCCCGGGGTTATGAAATCAACAGTAGAAAGTGTGTACCTGTTTATATGATTAAGAAATAAAATGCAGATATCCACTATATGCCCTGTGATGTATTGGCGCCCCCTGCAGGAGGACCCCTGTTTTGTGGCCTGTGCTGCCTGGTCTCTCAAGCTTCTGATATATTTACAAATCTGCATCTTTCTTTGATGGTTTCTTTTATCTTCTAATCTCATTTCACCTTTAACGAAATTACTCTGTTCCGCCTTAAATGTCGGCAAAAAAAAACTCAAATCACAAAAAGACAGGCTGAATATCTCCTGGAGGTGATGCCTACCCAGGAAAGCATTCTGTTTTTCTGATAAAACGTGCGGCAGCAGACCCACATACAAAGCAGACATGCTACTGTAGTTCCATGACAAATGAACGAAGCCCTTGAAGGTTTACCTTCCGCTTGTCAGCAAACAAGACGTTACAGGAGGAATGGGTGTCGATCGATCCATCTTTTGGCTGGGCTCTCCCTCCTCGGCCGGTATGGAGTGATTCCCCTGGGAGACCTATTGGAGTTTGCCCTGCACGTCAACCAGCCTGTCAATCATTCCCTTCCACCCCCATTTCTGAATTGGCGCAGCCCAGAGATTTACAGGTTTGCGGCGCACCGTGCAGAAAGCCGGTAATTAAATAGCAGGCCTGAAACCTCAGGGCCATAAGATGACCGTCTGAGGCGGGGGTGGCGTCCTGGTGATGTATTTATCGCACTTATCCATCCACTGCTCACATTTACAAGGCTCAGATGAAATTGTGAGTGTATATCAGTTGCTCCGAGTCCCGGTCCGGGCGATCTCCAGTGAGACGGCAGCTTTATGCTCCAGCCGAGCATATAATTAATCAGCCTTGACTGAACTGTCGAATGACTCAATTGCAATATTAAAATCACGCCGCGGTGAACATTCAAGCTGACAGCCGTCCGAATTAACTCGCTTCTCCATTGTTTCCAGGTCTGATCAGCATCGCGTGATTTTGGACCATCAACTACATGCGTGTTTTAGGCAAAAAAATGTTTTATTTTACAAAATCAGTTACATCAACAGTTTCGCTTGGACTGATATTAATTAGCTTAATTTCTGTTAAAAAAGAGAGTGTGATCATTGGAAAGTCATTGACCAGTTCTATACGACAAAAGGGTAAGGAAAAATTCTATTATTAAGCATATGTAACCAGCACAGCAGAGTAATTTAGTAATTCAAAGCATTGTCTATACTCAGAGCTTCCAGGAATGAGAGCAGCTTTTTGCATAAAAACACAGGAAATCAGAAAGCCACATTTGAACTGTGACAGGATGCTTGAAAAATTTGGAAGGGCCACTTTAAGACTCATTTAAAAAAAAAAAAATCGAAAGAAAGAAACTTAGTTCCATCTTATCTTATATGCTTACAATAACTCCACCTTAAGAAATGGGTCGACAACAATTCCACCTTAACAAATGCATTCACCTTAAGTCAGCTTGTCCAAAATGAAACTACAGCACAGTGGAATGTTGCCTCTCTGATGCTGTTGCTCCTGCGATTCTCATTGTTGCATCACCCAAGTGCAAACACCGGCATATTAATTAGCATCTGATGCACAGCGGTGGGCAAGCAGTCGACACGCGGAGGCCGGAGGAATTCCTCGTGGACCAGCACCCCAACCCTATCATGGCTGACAGGATATATGTCTTATATATTTTTATGTGTGTGTGTGTGTGTATGTGTATGTATGTACCTCATTGTTTGTCCTGTCAGTTGCATCGTAAGCTCACGCCGACTTGAATGGCGTTCCAGGGTACAATGCCGATGCGCAGGTGGTAATGAAAAGCTTTCTGAACGTGACAGCTTCGATATGAGTGCGACACAGAAAGAGCTGGCATGACACGTGCTGGAGGTCCGGCGAGCGTGCGAGACGGCCACACCAACAGATTACTATCAACCCACAGAACCTGAGATCCATGCTCCACTGGTTGACCAGATGGCTGCCGGAAAGTATGTATGGACTGATATGTGGATGGATGGAACCGAATAAGCAGATAGTTAGATGTTCCAGTTTGACTCGAAGCGAATGTAGCAACCCAATCATCAGCCGTACGAAGTGTCATCATTTCAGGCTGGCAGTTCATAATTATTACTGCCTCTGGGCTGATAGGACCACAAAACTCACCATAAAAACATGGACCTGCAGGACCTACAAAAGGGTCCCAGGAATCAGTCAATAATCAGATATATTCTTTGTTTCATTTTCATTCTGTTATTATCATTTTCAATGGACAATAAAAAGAAGAATTCAGAGTAGGCAGGGCTGGATCTACCTTTCCAGGGGCCAGACGCAGGTCCGAATTCAGAAACAATTTTCCCAATATGTGGATTGTCTTGCAGGGGTCTGGGAGGAAACAAAAACGTGGAGCAGCTAGGGGTCCCCAAGGATCCGGCGGGGAAACACTGCCCTAAGCTACAGGCTAATGAGGCGGCCCGGCGTGCCGGACTGTGGCCTCACTCTTCTATGGTTCAGATCCCAGCCTGGCCCAGCAGGTGCAGAGCTGGCCTGTGCTCTGCATGTTTGCTACTTTTCTACTGTTTTCTCTCACACGCTAAAAACATGCAGTTTTGGTGTCTCTAAATCATACTTAGCAACGTAGTCATATAGTTTGTGTGTGTGATTGTGCGTGTGCATGTGTGTGTGTGTGCGCGCATATGCTTGTGTGTGTGCACTCTGTGATGGACTGCCATCCTCTCCATGGTATCTCTTGATTTGTGCCTAGTCCTGATAGGCCCCCATAATGCATTGCCCCCAGTGTTAGTGATAGATCCTCCGAGATGCTTTAGTGAAGACTTAGGGCACTGGAAAAAAGAAATAGCGGAAAAAGTCACCAAAAAGAAAAGCAAAAAATATTGCTAGATTCTTTTAAATCGCTTTAGGAAGCCAGTGGACATTAGGAGACAAACTCAACTAGCAAAGAAAATCAGCTACTGGAAAATAAATTGTATGATACGTACTGTTAGATCCCTTTAGGTCGTTTTAGGAAACCCGTAGAGCTCATGGCGCTGCAGTGAAAATCAGCGGCATGTTAAAACTCATTGATGCTACTACAAATATGCCACAGACCTGATATTCAACTTGGAACTAAAATCTATACATGAAGCGGGAGCCATTTTACTGCCAGCCGACCGAACCAGTGCTATTGACGTGAAATGATTCCGAAACACCTCAAGCTTCGTAATCACCGCCGAACGCTCGGCAAACCAAAATGCCTCCTTCAGCCGAACGCCCTGTTTAAATTCAGCTTTCAGAGTGTGGTCTCACAACATTTGAATTTATTTTTTAATTTTAAAAAATAATTAGACACGCAAGCTGGTGCGGATAATTAAGGGGACATTCCTATGGTATATAAGCAGCCGTGCTTCTATACTGCAGAGTGAGCAGCCCTGCTGATACACTATGCAAATGGCCTAATTATCAAGTTGGTCAGAATAGCAGAATACAAATGATGGTATGTATATGCACGTCAGCAGAGGAGGCCATGTGCTGAGTTGAGATATACTGGGGAATAAACACAGTTCCACTCTATGTCTTTTTCTCCCTGATTTAACGCTGTTTTGTCTTCCATTGCTAGATTCACAGCCAAGCTCTGGCGTAAAGAATACTTCAGACAAGACTCCTCCCACTCTGCTTGCACAGGAAAACCGATCCCTCATATCCAGTCAAATATCGTGTGCTTCACATGTGACATATCATGTGACAAGCAGAATGAAAAAAACACTGCTTAACCTGAAACACGTTTCACTTCCCACAGAAATCTGGAGTGCTGGTTGAATTTCAATAAACGTGAAGACTATGGATACCGTTATATAATTAGCCGGTAAGCGCGCAATTAGCATTTTGGTGAAAGAGGTTACAGTTAAGGGCCCAGAGGCAGCTGGCATCCAGAGAAAGTCAAAGACGGAGGGACAGAGAAGAGAAGTTTGAGGAAAGTCTTGGGGGGTGGGGGTGGGGGGAGCATTCTTTTAATTATTCATCATAATGATTCCATTTAGCCGCTCAATGACCCATTTTACAGCTCTGAACAGACATTGGAAGTGAAGAGTCCTTGGCACCGTCGATGCTGCAGCTGCACACGCCCACTTAACCGGGAGGGTGAGAAGTCTTCCCATGCAGGGCTCGGAGAAAGCGAGGGACCTTCTGAGGCACATTTCAAATTTAAATGCCTCCCGTCGTCAAGTCAGCAGTCATGTCGTCCAGTCGATCTCGAGGAAATTGCAACTTTCCGCGATGTGAAGACACAAAAGCCAGCATTAATTATTAAGACTACGATGTCCTTCTGGCCTTATTAAGGGAACAAATGAGGGCAGGCGAATCTCGTCCTTCAAATTCCCTCTGATGGGAGGGGATCCAGTCATGTGACATAAGGTCCGGGAGACCGGGAGATGCTATAGGGTCCCATATGGTCTGCAAACGGCTTGTCTCTAGCAGACCTCAGCTTCTGCTCTGCTCTGACTGGCTGCTGTCCGAGATCAAAGCGGAGAAGCCGGGAGCATGTGCAGAAATAGCCAACTGGGGTCTGCTTGGGCAAGAGAAAACCACTAAACGACAGAGGAGATGGAAAACTGCGCCCCTGCAAACTTAGGAAGACCTCATGTCTGGATACAGCTCTTGGCTACCTTACTGCAATGCAAGAGGCACTTCGAACGAAAGCCTGATCGTCACGCTTCTTTAAATGCATGAATACCGTAGATACTGTAGTCAATAAATCATCCTGATTCGGTAATGCATTGTAAATGAGCCCTGAAGCACCATATTCAATGTTTTACATGCTCTGTGTTCTTACAGTCAGCATTCCCACTTTTCAGAATCATAAAGCTACGAGCTCGGATGTCCATCCACTTCCCATGACCACATGTCCACTACAGGGGACACAGTTTGCCGGAAACTACAGGAAGCAGAGGAGAAGGGGCAGGAAACACCCTGCAGAGCACGGCAACTGACTTTCACAAAACAAAGACTTTATCGACAACGATTCCTATAACCTGTATATTGTTGGATTGGGAGGTAACCAGAGCAGCCACAGCAAAGCCACAGAAACACAAGAGGAGCGTGCAAACTCTTACAGACACATACAAAACAACCAGCCTGGTTGGCTACAGTCTCATTCAAATCAGTGCAGACAATGTGGTCTTTGTGAACTACAGTGCTGCTGAGAACAACAGCAAAAGTGTGATTAAAAATGCTTTCAGTATCCTACTGCCTGCCCTGTTAATTCTGAGTAAACCTGATGCATATATTCTAACGCCAGCATTAAACATTGTATATTTATCATCCCACCGAGTGAGCAGCAGGGTGAAAATATGTCTTGTGGTGTAATTGCGATGCTACTGCTCTGCTAGTAATGTGACCATTCTGATACTGTCTTGAAACAATGGCAGCCATCTTGAGGAAGCAGGGGGTGGAGTTCAGGTAGCATTTTAGCGATGCGAGTATGATATGGAAGTTCTAGAGGTCGTGAGAAGGGGGACCAGGCGACCCACATTGTTTACGATGACGATGACTGTTCCTCATTCTGCTGTCTGCAAATATTACTTGTATTTCACTGTTGTTTTGATGGCAGCCCCAGAAGCAAAGCCCCTCTGCAATTATAACACATCTGGGGTACGAGGTGCTCACCCTTTGCAGGGCTTTGCCATTTTTCACATTGCCGGCAAAACAGCAATTTCATATTTGTTTACTAAGGATGTTTATTCTGCTTGTGCTCTACCTGCCCCTCTCCACCTAGAAAAGGCGATCTCATAATATTGTCATTTCCAAACTCCCCGTGCTACATGGATCTTTTCTGGGCCGACCAATTTTCCCACAGAAGGTTGCTGTTGGTATTCCTTTAAGAAAGTTCAGCCTGGTGAAGCTATACCCAGGGACTGACATAACTGGTACGAAAATACGCATTCACCTTTAAGAGAGATGCATGCGGCAATCGATTGTTGTAACAGTGCAAATACATACGAATTTTATGTGCATTTGCACCGATATAACAAGAAATTGTTGTGCGTTTTAGCCTTTATATGCTAATTTGTACTTTATTTGCAGTATAGAGGTTAAAATGCATGGTGATTTTATTAAGCACATAAAATACGTACATGCTTGTGCTGTTACGTTAATCGATTGCCGCACGTATCACTTTTAAAGGTGAATGCGTACTTGCGTGCCAGTTATGTCAGTCCCTGGGTATAATAACATTGTAAACTATATGCAGCAGAAGCATATGCAAACAGCAAATAATAAACAGCTAAACATTTTTGGCAATAAAAGCATAAGGAACCATTCAGAAGTCAATGTTCCCACCTTTATTAGCTACCAAAGAAGTAGTTTGAGCGACGGCTATTTGGAGGATCTATTGTTTTTCATCCCTCTGTTTAACATATTGTTGGAAAATGAATTGAAATTAAAGCCACATTCTCATAGTCTCATGTTATTGTCTCACATATTGCAAGGCTTATGCAATCTGTCACCTCTAGTGCTGATCAGGAAGTGCTTGGAACATTCTAGAACGCATTGTGGAGCACATTGCTGATTCTGTCGCCCTGTACTACATCCAAAAAGCAAAAACAGCATTGATTTTTTGGTTCAAAACATCTGTCTACTGCTATAATTCATAATCTCAGTCCTGGCCAATAGCGGCAATGAGCTTCTCTCTCTCTCTCTCTATCTCTCTCTCTCTCTTTGCCTCCCTCTCTCATTCTCTCTCTGTCTCTCTCCATGCTCACAAGGGAGCGGATCCGCAGGGATACCACGGAAGTCTCAGAATTCAATGGAAAACCATGGGGAGGCCATTCCGCCACATTTCTGACAGGCCAGGCGGGGTTCATGTAGCCCAGGTGCAGAGGGTACAGAAGAGGGTACAGCAGAGGGTACAGCGTTCCACTACAAAACCACTGGCGCTTCCCTTCGGCAGGGCAGCATGAGACAGCAAAACCCTCTGAGAGATAAAGAGGAGCTTTGATGTTGACTCACGGACATTTCAGTGGGGGCTTAAATAGCGTGCGACTTTAGAGAGATCTTGGCAGCTTGTGCGGATGGAAAAAAAAATGCCATGATTTTCTCACTGTCGATATCCACCCTGCTACCTTTGTACTTAAAGTAAACATGACAGAGTAAAGTCTAGGAGCTGGAAAGCGTAACAGGCAACAGCGATTCATGTACTGCGATTGCAGAACTGCATACCCCCCTCCAGCTGGATAACACAGTTCTTCAATATTTTCCCACAGCACAAATGCCGTGGGAGAACAAACACATAACAAACTCACTAAGTTTTGTCAATTTGCAAACCTTGACTGTCTCTAGATGCATTTATCAAAGTTAACAAATCAGTGTTAACCCAACACTGTATGTGGTCGCAGAACTAACTAGGTAGAAATTTTATTTAGACTGCGTAGTGAGTTGTTTAAATCTCAGCCTTGGAGCATTCAGCTGAGGTTGTAGTCTATTTTCTGGGTATACAAGGCCAGTTATAACCTGTCGGTTGTTTTACTTCCATGAGGGTGGGAGACCTCCAATCATTGGCTTGATTCTGTGTGTTTGTCTGTTTGATGTTTACAGTTTAAGTTAACTGACATCTTGTTTTTTGGTTTCACGGTTATACTCAGCTACCATCTGTTTACTGGCATTATTGTTTTGGTTAGCTGGCATCTGCCCTCAGGTTTTATGGTTTTTGGGTAGCTGCCATTTCTCTTGGGTTTTATGGTTTTTGGTTAGCTGCCATTTCTCTTGGGTTTTATGGCTTTTGGTTAGCTGTTGTCTTACCTCGGGATTTATGCATTTCGTTAGTTGTCATTTGTCTTGGGTTTTATACATTTGATTACCTGACATCTTTGCTTGGGTTTTACGGATTTTGTTTCCTGGTATTTGTCTTGGCTTTTAAGGGTTTGTTTAAGGGTTTGTTTATGGGTTTGTTTATGGGTTTGTTTTCAGTCTTGGTTAGCCAGAATTACGCAGGCGGTGTGCAGTACAAGTCTGTGCCACAAGAATAAGTCTTTTGTTTGGGTTCATTGTAGTTGTCCTGTTCCTGGATCTAGGCCCTATTTTGTGGTTCCTGTTACAGTTTTTTCTGGTCCTCCCAATACACTACTGAGTCTTGTGTATCTCAGAGTCCCGCTCCCCCCCCATCCAGTTGGCCACACCAGGTCCCATCAGTTACCTGTTGTCTGTGTTGAGCTGTCCAGTGGGCCCAGAAAGCCTGGCATTGTGGATGGACTATCTGGCTCGAGGTGTCCTGTTTCAGACTCTGCTATGGAAGTCAATAAATTTAAATTAAGAAATTTAGTTTTATCCCAGTGTTCTGAGTCCTGTTCATGGCAAACAGCAATCCAAGGCTGGAGGAAGGATGGGAAAACGGGTGAATTGAGAGCAGGAAAAGCTTAACTCTTGTAATTGATTTTATTTGATGTAATGTAAGAGCTTCATTGAAGTAGCACAACAGCTATAGTTCTTTTTAGGGCCAGTAAATCTCTGGTTTTGCTGGTGAGCATAACGTCCATCAGAAACCATGACATAGTGCTTGACCATGGAGAATTTCACTAAATGGATAAGGGGGTCATGCCCACTTGGGCGGGGCCAAGCACCTGTGGGCGATCGCCAGCTGATCGCATGCTACTTACTACTCGCGAACGTAGTACGAAGTATCGTTGCCATTTACGAATGAGCCTTGCTGAGTAATTTCTCTGTCTTCTGTCTCCCCGGTTCGTCCTGCCTGCCTTGCCTGCTCCTCCGACCCGCCTGCGCCTGCACCCTCCTGCCCAGTCCTGCCCCGCTTCCTCACCGGTCCTTTTCCTCCCTTCTCATCAGAACCCCGTCTCGTCAGTCTACTTAGGATAGATCCCCCCGGCTCTCGACCTTCGCCCGTGACTCGACCTCGATTTCGGATTCCCCTCCTGGATGTGTTTGCACCCGTGTTTAATAAACCTGCTTGCCTCTGCATTCTGGGATCCGCCTCCTCCGTTCTTACAGGACAATAGTGTCAGGAAAAATGGCCATTACACCTGCAGGAACCTTTATGACATCCCATTCTACATGAATATGGAATTGTTCCACCCTTTGCAGCTATATCAACTGGCATTCTTTTGGGAAGCCTTTCCATAAGATTTTGGAGTGTGTCTGTGGGAATTTTTGCCCATTCATTTAGCAGAGCATTTGTGAGGTCAGGCACTGATGTTTGACGTGAAGGCCTGACTCACAATCTCCATTATAGTTCATCCCAAAGGTGTTCAGTGGGGTTGAGGTCAGGGCTCTGTGTGGGCGAGTCAAGTTCTTCCACATCAAACTCAGCCAGCCATATCTTTATGGACCTTGCTTTGAGCACTGGAGCACAGTCATGCTGGAACAGAAAAGGGCTGCCTTCCCCAAACTGCTCCCACAAAGTTAGAAACATACAATTGTCCAAAATATCTTGGTATGCTACAGCAATAAGAGTTCCCTTCACTGGAACCATTAGGCCTAGCTCTGCCCTTGAAAAACAACCACATACCATTATCCCTCCTCCACCAAACTTTACACTTGGCACAATGGAGTCAGGCAGGTAACGTTCTCCTGGAATCCACCTCACCCAGACTCGTCCATCAGACTGCGAGACAGAGGAGTGTGATTCATCACTACACAGAACACGTTTCCATTGCTCCAGAGTCCAGCGGCGGCGTTGCTTTTCACCACTCCATCCAACGCTTGGCATTGCGCTTGGTGATGTGAGGCTTGCATGCAGCTACTCGGCCATGGAAGACCATTCTGTGAAGCTCTCTGCGCACAATTTTTGTGCTGCATTTAATGCCAGAATAAGTTTGGAACTCCGCGACTAATGAGTCAACAGGGCATTGGCAAATGTTGTGCACTATGTGCCTCATCGCTCGATGACCCTGCTCTGATACTTTACATGGTCTGCCACATTATGACTGAACGTCTGTTGTTTCTAAATGCATCCACTTCGCAATAATTCCACTTACAGTTGACAATGGAATATCTAGCTGGGAAGAGACCTCACAAACTGACCTATTGCAAAGGTGGCATCCTATGACGGCACCACACTTGAATTCACTGAGCTCTTCAGTATGACCCATTCTTTCACAAATGTTTGTAAACCTCACTGCATGGCCAGGTGCTTGATTTTATACACGTATAGCAATGGTTCTGAAAGATACACATGAATTCGATGATGTGTGTCAATATGATGTACTTAAAACTGATCAAATTTACATTACAAAGCACTGTGGTAGCTTATTGGCAAGAACCTTCTACAAAAACTCATATTCCCCACTTGGCCAAGGGAAATCTTGAGGTGGAGTGGAGATGGTAACCAGTGATGCAAGACCTCAAGAAACATATGGGGAGTAAAGCAAAAATCAAACCTCACACAATGGTACAATGTAACTAAAATCTCAATCTAGTGAGAGAGGAAGATGAAGCAGAGACCACACACAGTCAATTAATGTCTATTTAACATTACCACTGATGATTTATAGAGACACGGGAACTGGAAGATCAAGCTGACAATACAAAGACATAGAATCTGAAAGGTTGAGATATAGAAGAACAGCTGAGAACAGAAAAGGCTTTAAACGTAATAAATAATTAGCTGGAGATCTGTCACAAGTTAATCCTGTGCTGGGAAATTCTCTCTGCTATCAAAAGAGAGCCTGTTATCAAAGAGCACTACGATTTATCACACAATGTGTCGCTGAATTCCAGTTGGCTGTGCCACACCACATTTACAGACTTTGTTAGTCATCTTCTCAAAGTAACTTAACAGTCTGAATGCTGCATATGTTGCCGTCCTGCACTTTGGAAGAGATTATAAAGAGCAGAGTGGCCGGGAGGATTTTTATCAAGTAATTATCCTTCGACATTTGTTATGGTACGGCTGGCCTTCTCTGGAAGACAGAAGCAGACGGTGAAATGCTTACAGCGTCTTTCTGCTCATTCGCAATTCTGCCCATCAGGTGCATTTAGCACCATGACCCCACTAGACAATAAAGGGAAGAGGCATTGTTTTCCATCTTGAGACAATAGCACCCTGATGCCAGCAGAACCTGGTTAATGCCCCTATAGTTTGGAAGGCATTCATATCATGGATTTATGTGCCATATGATTTAGGATCATGTGGAAACACCCGACATCCATTTCGATTGGTTCAATGTGACAACACCAATTACAGGAGTCATCTGGTCTGTCTGGAATTTCCCTGACTGACAGACCAACGCAGTTTTGTGAAAAAACAGAATATCAGCTAATGAGTACAGGCAGTCCCCAGTATACACACGAGATCTGTTCCCTCAATCTGTCTGTAAGTTGAATTTGGAGGTAAGTCAGGAAAATAAACAATACAGTACATAATAATTCAACATTAATAATAAAAGTTACTACATATGTGTGTTGTACTGTATGATGAACAACTGCAGCCGTGCAATGTTTTCACAATCATCACAAACTAGTGTGTGAATTAGTTATTATGACGCCTCGTCTTGAATCCGAATCTCTAATATAACAGGCCTTATGGTAATCTGTTCTTTAGTATGAGTTGTCCATAAGTGGAATGCTGTTAACCTGAGGACTGCCTGTATTCAATCTTTAGAAAAATAACAAACCCTTACAGTAGGATACTTCTTCAAAATAATAATAATAATAATAAAAATGCGTCCTGACCATAGCTTATAATGTCTGTAAATACGCTTGGATAATTGCCTTGCCTGGTACATCCATTTGTATGAATTCAATACTTACTGTACCAGAGCCGACAGTGATTTCAGCTGGACTTTTATGCTACCGTGCTTATTAACAGCCAAGTAGCCTAGAGATATAAAAGACGCAGAGAAAGTTACAGTCACTGCAGCCTGACAGTGTAACATATGTTGGAGATGCTCTCCGGAGAGCGCCGTGGAATATCAGGGTAGCCGTGGTGCATCGTGTGAAATCTGTTATATAATAATATATGAGCTGCTGCAGCAAATGAAGAGGGAAAAGGAAGAAGACAGGAATACTGTGGGCACGGCGGGGGGAGCCTCGGGTGTCCTGTGAGATACAGCGTCTGACAGCAAGGAAACCTGGAAACGGTGACGTCTTCCTTCACATGACCATGATGCACACCCACACACGCGCACATGCATACACAAATACACACATTCATACATAAATACACACAGGATTGTAATTGTGTCTTTGTGGGGACTCTCCGTTCATTTCTATGGGGAAAACTCTAATCACATAACCTCTACCCAGCCCTAACTTTTTGGCATTTTTATTTTTTGATTACATTCGCAGATCTGTGTGGGGACCTGAAAAATGGTCCCCACAATGTCAAAAAACAAGTTTTGATTACATTGTGGGGAACATTTCAACACACACACACACACACACACACGGCAAGAATAAGCAACATGCTGGATTAATCTTTAAGGTTATCCTGACACTACAAAATAATTGCCATGCCAGATGGCCCAGTTTGGTTCTCACATGTAGTATCTATATTATATATTTTAATTTTTATTCAGAATATAGCTTTGTAAGCTTTGCATATAACAAGGGGAATCTTACACCTTTTTTTGCATGCAAGCAGGTATTAATGCATCTTAATGCATCTTTTCAATTTTCCTTCAATTTTTTTTCTGGGGGGGGGGGGAGGGGGGGTTTACCGGAGCTGTATTTCGTGTCACTCCATTTGACAAAAAAGTTCTAATTT
>JAODKE010000050.1:6082813-6097143 GCA_026779605.1 Mormyrus hasselquistii | reverse complement strand
ACACTTTTAAAGAAGAAAACCTAATTCTGTTCTTCAGTCTATCCTAAGGGGCTCTGTTAAACTGTCAATATCCAAAACAACCCCCCCCCCCCCAAGGAAAGAATAACACAAAGAAAAAGCTGGTAGAGTTTAGTATCAGAGTTTAGCAATACATCATCTGATGTCATCTTTGTATCTGACAAGGTTCAATATGAAGAGTGGGAACCACAGGCCACCGCATCACATCATGGCACTGGGTCCAGTGTCCATTAAACGCCGACCATCTGAGTGGGAACCACAGACCACCGCATCACATCATGGCACTGGGTCCAGTGTCCATTAAACATCAACCATGCAGGTGCGAGCCACAGACCACTGTATCACACCATGGCACTGGGTCCAGTGTCCATTAAACGCCGACCATCTGAGTGGGAACCACAGGCCACAGCATCACATCATGGCACTGGGTCCAGTGTCCATTAAACGCCAACCATCTGAGTGGGAACCACAGGCCACCGCATCACAGCAAGGCACTGGGTCCAGTGTCCATTAAATACCGACCATCTGAGTGGGAACCACAGGCCACCGCATCACAGCAAGGCACTGGGTCCAATGTCACATTGGGTTCAGTATTCTAAGACCTGATTATGAAATATCCAGCAGGACATAGGGAGGAAGTGATCAGGTATGCTATCTGCGAGAGGGGAAAAAGACCATCAGATGGCGCTGTGTAGGGACGATCACTTCTGTCACTCAGTGCTATGAGTGACAAACTCTACCACATTGTAATAATAATTCATTCCAATATAATAGAAAAAGTTATCCCAGTCTTTTAAACGCTGAGCAGAGCCTGATATTCAGAATAACGCAACTGTAATCACTGTTATTCTACATATATTACATTTCACTTATTCACTCCCTAACCCTGTACTAGGTAAGTATTTTAGAAGAAGGACAGATGGACAAAGGGTATCAGGGTTGTTTACTTCGCTTGGGGTCTGACAGACCCCCTGGAGTATGTCCACCACGAGATGCCCTAAAACAGTCTCCGTGAGCAGAGCCTAAAATAACCGTTTGTGGGATTACAGTGTGTTGAGCCTGGCCGGCTGCCGTGGAGTTGGTGCCGCAGAATCTCCCGCCACCGCGAGCAGCAGGGTCCGTCAATGTGGGCGGCCACAGCGGCACCAACCCTACAGCTCTCAGCTTGGACTGCAGCTCCGCCCCCCGAGGCTCCGCTGCTGGCCCGGTAGACTCTCGCAGATAACGGACACTCCAGATCATCCACTTATTAGCAACCTTGCAATCAGGGCTCATCTCACGGCCGCAGATAAACAGCTGACTCAAGGGCTGGCGTGGGCAGTGACACTCAGCTCATGCCAGCGAGGTCGCAGTGCCTTCCTCCTCGGCCCAGCTCCACAGCCTGGAACAGCCAATCACAAGCTGGTCCTTCCCCTACTGGGAAAATGCCAACCAATCACAGGTTTTGTTTCTTATTATTGTAAATAGAAAGGAAGCCATCCAAAAACAGTCTACATTTTCTTCTTCCTCTCCCAAACAATTGCTAACACTCAATATCAGATAGATAGATAGATAGATAGAGCGTGTAACGCTACACAAAATTCATGTATAAACAGTGTAAACCTCAATTTTCGGTTCACAATTTAATGTTGGTGCAATTTTGGTGCAACAGGGAAAATAGAATTTGGTTTAAATACATTTTTTAAATAAATAAAAATTGAATAATGACATTGCATCATAACAATCGTAAGGAACTAAATCCTGAGCTTTCTGGTACAGTGTATGGTCGCATATCTGTTATGATAAACACCCCTATAGTCATAGTTATTTTATTTAGGCCAGTATGAATTTCCTGGCAGAAGTACGTTAATGCCGCAGGCAGACTAAGTTGGAGAGACGGTTTTGGCATGGGTCAGGCCGGACACACACTTAGATGATGTCATCTCAAATGAGTTAGCATGTGTTTACTGCAACATAGCTGAGTTCCATATACAGTACGGAGCCACAGAAACAGCCTTGGTCTAATCAACTACCGTTTCCAGTACTGGTGTAAATTTAATGGGAAGCCAAAATGTGCTGAAACTGCCAATTATGACTGACTGTAACCAGCATTAGCTGTAATCAACTTACACTCATAATTAGCATAAATAGTGTGGAACATCTACTTGTGAAATTAGCTTCTGCCCATGTTAATACATGTATTCATCCATTTCATTATGTGTACCGGACAGAAAATTACGTAACCGAAAGGCACACAATGAATTTGTGCACCATTACAGCCCTAATAGAGAGGAGGATTCCAGGAACATAAACTGCACAAAAAATAAATCAAAAACTCAAGAGAAAGTGTGAAGACGATACGCACGGTGTAAACGCACGGTGCAAAGTCATGCACAACTGAGTCGATAGATTACCGTAAATCAACCGGGGTGCACAAGTTATGTGCAGGCGCACAGTTATGTGCAGTATATTTTTAAATGCTGTCCAAAACATCACTAATCCATCACCCACCAGTACAGACCCCTCCACCCCCATGCTGTCAACAAGTTGCATCACAAATCCACAATCCACTGTCTGCTCTCTCTTAAAAAAATTGTATCACCGGTGGCAAGGAGTGAGAGCCCACAAATTTCCCCACCAAAGGAATGTACTTCAGTCCACATGTTGCTGTCCACATCAGCAACTGCCCGTACATTTGGTTTCAAAAACCTTTTAGAGGATAATTGCTTTTACTGAAAAAAAAAAGAATTCAAGTTTCATTTTAAGCCACAGGCAGAAGTATGTGGACGCAAATGAACAGAAATAGCCTGAACTGGATTAGCGTCTAAATTGAAAAATTGAAAATGCGCTTCTGCTGGTGTGACGGAGCAAACTGGCCCCTCTAACCGTTTGCGTTATCGTCGAGGTGATTCGCCGGCTCGTATCCTCATTTATTTTCATGACTCTGGAGAAAATTTAATTCAATTGTCGCAATATTAAGTTACCCCAGTGATATTACACCCAGCAAAATCACAGTTTATGGTATTAAGAAATGAGCAGAAACAATTGTGTTATATCACACTTATAAGGAGAAAACATTGTGTTGGGCTCTCTCTTGTGATGCCTTTGAAAAGAAAACAAATGTATACAACTAGGACAAACATCAAAATAGAAAACAATTATCAGTGAGAAACGTAGACTATAGACATAACAAAAGATTAGCAAGTTCTTCTGTTCAGATACCATCCAAAAAGTAGCACAGAGAAGCACATAATTCTACATGGTTGCCTTTCGTTTGTCACAGAAGATAAAATCTACTATTTACAGCGGAGACAGTTATCTCTGAATGGGCTCAAAAGTTACCGTTAGCCTTATTTTGAACCTACACTATAGGAGAATGACTCCCAGTTGGTGGACGTGTGGCTTCTCGAGGACTTTGCGGCGTGCGGCTGCACATGGGCCTCACAGAAAGCGGCTGAGTTCTCTAGACACCCAGCATATATTTGGAAGCACTTTTGCTCTGAATTAAATGCTGAGGGTTGAATAGCACGTTCGGTTTTGGTTCAGCTCCCACTATCATTGGGCGACAGGCTTGTTAACATATTTTAATAATTTTCCAGGTGCTTAAACAGGTGCTACCAGCAACCACTCTTTGCTCCCTCTCCTTGGAAGAGACGGTGGCTTGCTACCCGAGGTCGAGACCCAAGTCCCCAGGTATAAGAGATGGTCTGACCCTTTGCCATAGGTCTACAGGGAGCACAACCATGGTTGAACATCTATAAGGTCCTCAAGCTCCTCCACACCTGTTACTACACCTGCAGGGAACTTTAGACCAGCTGGCACTGGCCCATAGAACCCAGGACCGGAGGCACAGACGTGACAGCTTTGGCTCGACCTGGGAGCTGAACCTACATTCTCCACAGCGACCTCGCTGCAGGAGATGGAATTATCTCACCCTGCTGACGAGCAAAACGCCTCCAGCTAGGACAGCTAATCTATGTCTTGTCCTGACTCCAGGAAGTGACCTTATCACTACAGCAGCATCGCTTATTCTCAATTGCCATTTTTTTCAGGCCGTCGCAGATACAAGGCCCACAAATCTATCTACCCACAAATCACGGCATTTTCTCGTAATTATTTAAGATATATTAGGCAATCCAGTGTATTCCCTGATATTTTATTAGCTAACTATGTGAGACAAGAATGCTAAATGTAGCTATTTTGTTCTACTTGCCACCTAGGGTGAGATTTACCGACAGAACCAATTACCTGTGTGGGAGGGCTGATCAATTCCAAAATGTTGAATAGCTGTATGCCATTAGCATTTGTAGCTTTAGCCAAACTTTTGCTAGAGGTCCATCCTGTTTTCTAAAGCTCTTTTGATGTGTCCCTGCTTCCTTTTGGCTTCTATTACAGGACGGTACCATTTGAGATGAAAGAGGCCCCTTTTTGCACGCAGCTAGACTGTGGCTGCATTCTGTTGTGTCTGGGCAGGACATGCGGGCGAACAAAGGTGGAACTGAAGACTATTAGGTTGATGAGGTGCTACGGCCATTGTGTTGAATGGATGCTTTGTTAATTACAGGCCTCGCCGGTGAGCGTGCCTGAAGGAGAATGAGCCATACTCACTCACACCCACACATATTCCATTACCGTTCGGTTTTGGCAGGTAACATTGCCTCTTCAGGCACCAGGAGGACGACTGCCACGGTCCGGAAATGCACGACTCAGGTGAAATAGTGACTGGGCGGTAGTGAGTGTGAGAATGCTCGTGAGTACAGGTCCGTCTGTGGCATCCTGCTCGGTGCACGGCCCCCAACTCACTATGAGCCAAATTCCATCCAGCACCATTTAAGGTGGATGAACAGTGTCCTATTTATAAGGGCTATGCTGCATTGCTCAAACTTATAAAAAATCTGTTCTCATCCATCCATCTCCCACATAACTATCCCGGACGGGGCTGTGGGGCAACCTGGTGTCTATCCCAGGCAGCAGAGGGCATACGACAGGAGTGCACTGTGGATGGAAGCTTGTCTAATCCTGCTCTCTTTGCTGGAAAAACAATATAGAGACCTTAAGAGAATTATGTAACTAAACTACTGTTTATGGATAGCTTAAAGACCTTGCAATACGATTTCTCTGGTTAGGAAAAACATGACACCCATTACACTGGCTGGATTTACCACAAAGTTGGGTGCCAGCAGAACAGCACTGAGTTCTGTGTTCTGATTGGTCAGTCTCCTATAATCATGCACGTGCCACTAATGTTAACGCGAAACAGCTGGACGAGTCTTTCAGTCAAGGAGACAAACCTCCCAAAGCACAAGATAAAAACTATTTAGCCAAGTCCAGGGGCCTCTCAGTTTAAAAAGTAGTTTGCAAAACCTGAAGTAGCTCATAGTTTCCTCTCTGACACGGTTGTGGCGGCCACCCTACCGCCAAGCGACACTGACGTCGTCACAGACGGCTGAACGCAGGTAAAGGAAGCCTGCGATGCAGACGAGAGTGCGGGGGGTTTATTTGGCGATGCACGGGGCAGACTGAGACGATCGAGGCAACAGAGGCGCAGCCACTTGCCACCAGCTAAGACAACGCTAGCCACAGTGAACTAGCGAGTCGGGGCCTAAACGCTTATGTAAAAAACGGAAAACACGGGTACAACACATAAGGGCAACCAGGGCAGGATAATGGGTGATTACTAGACACAGGAGGGTAACATAATGGGCAAACACAATAGGTAGGGCTGACGGAAATAAGGCCCCTCTGTGGACAGAAGCGCCAGCCCACCTGCCTCACGAATTCTCCGTGTGCCTTTATGCAACACCTCAGCAACATCGTTACGTAGAAGGGCCCTCAGTCTGACCCTGATTTACAGTCCAAAGCAGTGACTGTGGTTCAAACGAGGAATGCAGGAATTGTAACATGAGCTGCGAAATGCCCACACGTTTTATTTTATTTACTTTTTAATAAGCTGATGATTCATTCAGGTTTTCACCATAATGCAAAATTAAGGGACCACAGCACTATTTTTTTCTCACTCATTTTTCCATTTATGTGTGTCCTGTGAGTAATATATATTTTTTTCCGTTCCTCATTAATGAAGGGCTTCTTCCTTGCTTTATGGGACCTCAGTCCTGCTTCTAGGAGCCTCTGATACAAACTGTCCTAGCAGTGCATGTCACACCTGCACTTAATGTTTCCCGCTCCTTTTGAAGGTCAGCTGATGGGCTGAGTCATCCTACGATTCATGAGAAACTGTCGGAGAAGCTAACGGTCATCTCTGACATTAGTAAGTCACTTCTGCTCTTTACCTGACTGGTTTCTGGTCGTTCCCAGTGTCTCCTGCTTCAGCTTATGCTTGTGTGCCGCTGTCTTGGAAACTTTGAGCCTGGAAGCAGCCTGCCTCGCAGTGTAGCCTTCTTCTAGCAGAACCAGGATTAAACCAGGATTTAAAAATGCAGATTTGTTTAAAAATATAGAGTGGTCTCTTATAGAGCAGCACAGTAGCTCGGTTTCCTGAGAAATTGTAAAGATTTAAGTGTCTCTAAATTACCTGTAGCATGTGAGCGTGTGCCCTGTGGTAGACTGCGTTACCCAGTGCAGACACGGGGGCTGTGCCCTGTGGCAGACTGCGTTACCCAGTGCAGACACGGGGGCTGTGCCCTGTGGCAGACTGCGTTACCAGTGCAGACACAGGGGCTGAAGCTCATCCCAGGAAGTACAAAGCAGGGGGCGCCAGATTGGGACACAGGTAGCCTAATGTCTAATAATGTTATTATGGTGTCGGATATCACGTTACCAGTGCTGGGGAAGTCACTCACAGAAGTAAATCCTTTACAGACAGAGGTGGAAAGTTCAGGTCCCGAAAGTACAAATTCAAAGGTTTTTTTCCAACCAACCAGTTCAGCTTCTCTCCGACTATGAGTCTTGATACTCAACTGGTTTGCTGAAACAAAACATTGGTCCGGATTTGTGTTTCCTGGACCCAAACTTTCCACTTCTGTCTGTAATGGGTTACTTCCCCAACACTGCACATTTCCCATTAACACACATTATAAGTGCATTTAGTAAAAACTTCCACAGCTTTAATCAAAATATCCACAGCTTTGTCTGCCTGCTACCCAACGCGACTCAAAATCCGCTAGTTGGGATGAGCTTGTGCAGCGGCCAGGTCCATTGACGCGCCGGCATAATGAAAGTAGAATGTTTGCGTCTAGTTCGGCTGTGCTGCCGCAGATCGATACGGGCGAGGGCCTTACGCCTCTCATCCTCAAACACTAAATTAAGATAAATATTGGTACTTCTGTGGCCATGGACTGCAAGGGGCCACTCGCTGAAGATCGGGTTCGCCCATGGGGCTTAAACTGTTATTTATCTGTTCGGTGATGCTGAAGGATTTCGATTAGCAGCTTGCGGCAATGGTCCAGTGACTCTTTATAGCGTATTTAGAAACACGGCGGAGACATTTTGGAAAAAGAATGTAGGTGTTAATTAACCACATCCAGTTTGTCCGGAAAGGTAAAATAATGAGGTGTACAGTTGTAATCCATTGGCGTAATTACCTGTCCACTTCAGTCGGAGTATATATATATATATATATATATATATATATATATATATATATATATTATTTCATGGGTATTATGTGGCTAATTATTTTACTTCTTTGCCATGTTTAATTAATTAGCATAGTTGAAAACTATAAATTGGCATGGAAAACAAGTTCAACTCGCCAATCAAATCAGTTGCTGAATTGTTAATCCACACTATATCGGCGCGAGTATATCCACCCCATCACGTGCTGCCACATTACTGGCAATTATGATTATCACACGCAGATATCGGATTTATAATCTCCACGCAAACAACACGGTCTGTCCTTCTTCAATGAGACGCAGCGGGGATTCTAATCAAAGCTGATTTAGAGGACAACAAAAAAAGGGATTAATGCAGGGGTTCAAATGAGTTATTTTGGGGGCGGGGGGGTGCACCTCTTGTGAGTGCAGTGGCTGGGAGAAGAACAATATGGAAGCAGAACATTGTTGTGAACATGAACGGACTTGGGAAAGTCAACAAGAGAGTCGTTAGGGAATTAATTGCGCGTAGCTGGATGATTAACCCCTATATGGAGCTCCTGGTCAGCTCTGCTTGCACAACTTATGAGAGGCAGGGAATGAAACATCCTTGACTAATTACTCCGGAGTCTCTGTACGGCAGGGAATTGTTCATTTAATACGTGCTAATCCAGCCCATCGCGGCACGGTGACTCCCTCCCTCTACACGCAGCTGCTTTGAGAGAACGCTGCAGCCACATGTGTCCGCATAGTCTGCCTCCGCCACTGTCTGCTCCGCGGTTGGTGCGTCACTAATGACCGTCATGTGACATCCAGCCACGCCCACCTGTGTCTTCCCTCTCGGCCATTCTGACTGCCCTGCTCGTCGTTAACGGCGTTGCCTCGGCGCCAGCCAGGGACCCCCCCGCTACCGCAATCAGCTCAGATGGGGGGGGGGGGGTGCTCGTGACCTGCCAGAGTAAAAACCAATCAATACACAAAGAAAGATTGATGAGCGAAAGCCATGCGACCCGGCCGAGAATAGCAATCATACGAGCTGCGGAAGCATGCAGAACTGCCTATTCTTATCCGGTTTCCACGTGCCTGCGTCTACAGGACTCCATTCGCTGTGACTCACGACACAGGACCAATCAGCTTCGTCCAGGCAATGGCCATCGGAGACCCACACTGGACATCAAACCAATCAGAATGCGAAACCTGACCGCTCGTAAGCGCAGGACGGCCCTGTGTTCCCATTCCCTCGCCGTATGGCCGCCGCTTACGCAAGGCCCGGTCCTGCACGGTGACTCAGCAAGCCTCCCGCTTCGACGGACAGGCTGCGGCGAAAATGACTCTTCACAAGATGAAAACGGATTAGCGGACTTCCGCAGACGGCCGCCAAATGCGATCAAGGTGCCCATTAGCTCACGGGCTCCTTCTGATGCTCATCGCTTCAGCTGTGATGGCACTTGAGGGCAGCAGAGGGCTCGCGGGGCTGGCCGGTAATCACACGTTCCCCGGCGGAGTAAAGACGCGATCAGAGCTCACTTAATGGTCCCGTGTCCGCTTCATGCCAGCATGCTCCGTAGGTGCACCTAGAAGAAGGCTCTGCATCGCCGTTACTTCTGACTGAGGACGTCCCAAGAGATTTAAGCTGCCAAAAAGAAAGGTTTTACCACGTGAAGGCTGGAAACATTACTGCAAAATATAACTTATTTCATTCGTTTATTTCATTGTTTTAGTTGAAGATTTTCTAATAAATTCTATCAATTGATAATAATTTCCATCCTCCCCCAAAACACTCATAAGACCCACTCTCACTTCAGGAGAAGACCAGGCCGTGTTTATCGGCGATGTTTATAGGGACACGTACAATCATCAGTACATTTAAATGATCAAGTTGTTTCCCTCCGGCCCGATAGTTAAAAAATTATTTAATAGGTGGAAGAAAGTCAAAAGAGAAAATAGAGTGACAGATGGTTCATAACCGTGACTGTTCAACTTGAAGTTGAAAATTTTTGCTGTTATTTTTGCTTTGAAAAATCAACAATCAGCTTTTCAAATAATGCTGCTGACTGGCAACTTGCTGAAGACTCCCTCCATTCCCACGAGCTGAGTCAGTAACACCTTTAGCTAGGCGCTCCCTGCTTCCACATCAAGCTCTCTGAAATGATGAGGTCACTTCTCATTTGAAGAGACAAACCATAGATAAAAGTAACATTTTCTGTTAGATTTCATTTTAGGCACCCTGCCTATAAATATGTTAGCTTCAGCCGGTTCAAGTTATCCGATACAGGAGTTGTTTACATAAACAGAACATTGTTTAAACAAGGGATCCTTCGGTTACACTTTACCTGTGAGGACACAAATAATTTAGTACTCTTATTTAATACATTAATTAACAGGAAAAGTGTTAGTTACCTACGGATCCCAGGTTTGTTCATCATTAATCAATCATAAGGATCCATGGATTTCATGCAGTTACTATATTTGTTCATAATATGTACTTGAGTAGCAACAGAGTTATTACGTTATTTGTTTCCCAGTCAAATGAAGTGCTAGCAATCTTTCTGAGGGTTAAGCACAGAGTGCGTTCGCTCCACCGTGTCTTCGTGTTCTTAACACACCTGGCTGAAAGTCATGCACTGCTGAAGAAGGCAGCTGACTCAATTCAACTTCAAAAGTTATTTCTTTTCATCAACCAACTTTAATAGCTATTACAGAAAATAGGGGCCGGTGGAACAAATGTAGACTTAATAAACCCTTTTTCATGTCAGTAGATAATAATCCCTGTCAATCTACATTTATATAGCATTGGACACCTACAGGACGATTAGAAGAGACTTCTTTGGGCAAAGAAATGACCTCAATATGCATAATTTCCCATTTCTCCTGTCCTCAAACAGCTCTTCATTCTAACTTGCTTTATGAGATCCAGATGAATAGGATGGAGTTAAATGAATTGGATGTCACAAAAATAATAATTCCAGTCCTTTGTAATGTGTGTTTCTCACCCCGAATGCCCGGATTGAATGTCACATTATCTCACCATGCTTCGTGTTACATACGCAACAACTGGAAATTCATTAATTAACTGAGTAACTAATAACGGCTGATATTAAAAACTCAGACGGCCTGTCCCCTCTGCTCTCTCTGTCTTTCTGGCAACTCTGTCCTACTATGCTCCATGATGTGTGACCTGAACTGATAGCTGTAATACTGGTTTTTCATGTGTGTTTTGTGTGACCACAAAATCTCTGCTACATTCAGGCCAATGCATTCTGGGATAGCCTTTAGCCCAGTGCATTCTGGGATATTTCTCCACCTTCCTCAGATAACCAGTTATGTAACCCAGATGGATTATCGAATTACTGCCGCTTCTAGTTCAGCTCTGAATTGATGTTCTTTCCAAAACCAGCCACAGAATGACGGAGACGTTTACCTTTTTTGTTTTCGGCCTTCTGCTGATGACCGAATCGGTATGACAGTCGGGTGTCGCGGAGCAGGAACCGGCACCCGTCTCCTCGGAGGTGGAGAATGAGGGAAGCCCGTGGGCCGACTTATCTGTCCCGCTGTGACGGATGTGCCACGCTTTCTACTGTTTGTCTAGAAAACGGCTTACTTAGATCAGGCCTGACAGTGATTTGTCACCAGGCTGCCTGCGCCAACCTCATTAGGACAATGAATCTTCGAGGACGTTATCCCAGCGTGAGGCCGCGGTGGGGAAGAGGGGCAAACGGCTGGCCCGCCTAATTAATGACCCCTCGACGCAACGTCTTTCATTTAATTATTGCCCCATGCCTGTGATCAGTAAATAAGCTTAAAATTGGATAACTGGATGAAAAATTTGGTCCAAAATGCACCCTGAAAAGCGAAGATGCCTTGTGAGCACGTGTGTCGACGACAAGGAATATCCATGGCGAGGCGGCAAGCATCGACAGGTCCCGACAGATGGCCGTGAATTCTGCCGTCCGACATCAGAACCGGTAACTAACAGGAGAACATCCCGCAAGTCTCGCTGAATACCTCTAAGGAGAATCCCAGCTGCTCCACACTGATATCCTCGACCCAGATCTCCCCGTCGTACACATTGTGCTGGAAGATATTTCTCATGCTTTCTGAAGCATGCCAGTGTCTGAGATGAAGCTTTTGTTTAAATAAATCTGACTAATTGTCACGCATAATTTATACACATTTAAATAATTTATATTATATACACACACACCCTGTTTAGTATTATTAAAATGTAACCTTAATTGCTTACAGCTTGTTGTAAATGTTGTTTATAAACTACTGATTTTTTTTTTAACTAAATAATTCAAATCTTATATAGTACTCATTCCTATGAATGCAAGTTTATGACATTTATGACATTTGTGATAAGCAAATAGTATAAATGTGAAAGGATAAACTAATAAACTTTAATAAAAATTACTTTAAAATTTGCATTTTTAATCCCTTCTGCACGTGAAACCATAACCATGCAATGCCTCACATCTTTATTTGTGTCATTATTGCATAAAGATTGGTGACTACACACATTATTCATCTGTCCATCTTCAGGACAACTTACCACTACATGCTCTTGGTGAATATTACTACTGGTAAAAGCTACGTGAGGAGAGAATGAAAAGAATGATCAAAACATTATAGATAAGTGTGGGAGGCGGCCACCAGGGGCCCCGCCCACACACTCTGGTCAGTACTCGACTAATTAGCACATAAGGCCATCCCAGAGCAGCCACCTGATGCCTCGGAGAACCTCTCGGCAGGAAGGAAGCGGAACCCGATGTTTTGTGTTGCAAAATTATGACATCATGATGACATCACGACCTTGATACGTTATTATCAATGTGATTATCGTAATCTTCGAATCAAACGTCCCCTTCTAGTCTACTGCACACATGAATAGTCATTAAACGACAGTTTATTAGCTCAAAAAATAAAGAAAATGTTCGCTTCCCATAGAGAGAGCCCCAATGTATTTCAATAAAAGGTTAGTGTTCCATTGGAAAAAACTTAAAAATGCTCTCGGATCTGCACCAGGCGCCGTCGGATCAGAGATCCGGCGTTCGCTCCAAAGCCAGGCACACGTTTCCCTCATCCTCTCAGCACGGGAGCGAGCTTTTTCCCTCCAGCTCGCGTCACGCTGGCGGCACCTATCACATTCCGTTTGCCGGAGCCTGCCGCTGGAACCTTGCCCCCCCCCCCCGCTTCTCTGGGAAATGGAAACAACTCTTACATCTCTATTCACGTTGCTGTTGGTTCAGTACATGCCAGAAAAAAATCTTTTTAAATGACGTACGGAGAGCCGCTGAAAACTGAAACACATTCATCACGCGGAGAGAAAATGTATATGGCTAACAAGGACGATTCAGGTGAGATCACTGTCACCATTAAAGCACTAGAACCTTCTGTATAGTGTATAATAGATACTATGGTACAGTGACTGCTTTACTGGCTAGCAGGTAGGACCTGCTATACAGGCACTTCTAGGGTAAACAATGTGTCCATTCAAACAAAGCTTTCTGCTCACTGTTGTGCTGAGCTGTGTGTTTTCGCACTTCGCCCTCCTGTTAGCTTTAAGAAGTCTGGCCGTCCTCCTCAGACCTTTCTCGTTAAGAGAGTGTTTTCAGCCACAGAACTACCACTTACTGGATGTTTTTTCTTTTTTCCCATCACACCTTTCTCTGTAAACTTTAGACACAGGAGCGCATGATGATTCCAGGAGGGCGGTTGTTTCTGACATCCTGAGACCGCCACGTTTGGTACGAACGATCATGGCACGTCTTACCCGTCATGATTCTTTGCCCGACACCAAGGGCGTATTCACACTTGGCCCGGATGCCTTGTGCTCCCCTGCTGGTCGCTTAAAGTTCTGGGACCCAGCATGCTTTTGTAATCACCATACAACTTTTTGTGTTAAAAAAACATAGGAAGGAAAACACTCTTGCAACCCCCAATGGGATTCATGACTAATGTCCTTATTGTGTGGCTTTACTTAGAGTAATTTTGGGCGATATTACACATTTAATTTATTAAGTATGCTGTTTTGTATGATTTTTATTCATTTGTGCTCCATGTATATAGAGATAGCCCCCTCATTTCACCAAATATCTCAGTGTTTGTGCAGACTAGTGTTGCACGGGATACCGGTGCTGAAAAGGTTCTCTTAGTACCACAAGCTGTTTGATATTACATTTCTTTAGTACCGGTGCTAATCACACTATCACATACATCACTAATGCTATACTGCTTACGCTAACCACTGACTCAGAACCACGGAACCTCTAAATCCCACACCTGTAGTGTGCATTTTTAATAACAGAGCAGAAGTGCCCAACAATCGGGGGTGGATACACCCTTTATAAAATTAATACAATGTATTATTTTTCATTTTGTAACTGAATGAATTTTAAATGAAGTGATCTGTACAGCCTACCTGATCTGTTCCTTCCAGGTTTGGTTCATGGATAGTGAGCATGTGTGCATGCGTGTGTCAGTCGCATCATTGACTTCATGTCTGCTCTGTACTTGGCATGGTTAGCGTTCACACTGCATACGTACCGTGTCCGAGCCTGACCAAGCATACTGCCCTGTAAGGAGTGATCACACTGCATACGTACCGTGTCCGAGTCCGACTAAGCGTACTGCGCCGGGGCACTGTAAGGAGCGATCACACTGCATGGGTACCGTGTCCAAGTCCGACTAAGCGTACTGCCCTGGGGCACTGTAAGGAGTGATCACACTGCATGGGTACCGTGTCCGAGTCCGACTAAGCGTACTGCGCCGGGGCACTGT
>JAODKE010000050.1:6064590-6074910 GCA_026779605.1 Mormyrus hasselquistii | reverse complement strand
TTTTAAAACCGGACGGTGTGTTTGGGGGGGGGCCGCCCCCCCCCCCCCCCACCGCCACCTCTTGATGAAGTTCTCGAGGCACAAGCAGAATTCCTCTGTAGACATGGCTGTTTGCCAAAATGTTTGTACAGGTCCCAAAGAGCCTCAAACGGCCCGCAGGTTAACAGACACGCAAGGACTGTGACTCTGGATGGCACTTCCGAGAGCCACGCCCACGGACACCCAACCGCACGTTTTCATTGGCTGTGGCCCTGCAGTCTTGTCATCGTGTCAGATGGCAATCATGGGACAGCTGGATTTCACAGAGAACTTTCCAGGCACTCCGTTCTGCCCAGTGAAAAAAAGGTAGAGTGTTTTCCAGACGCAGGTACTCAGCCTTTTTACTGACATCCACCAATATTTGAGGGATAACATGTTGCAGTCTGACTCACCCCCCCAACACTCACACGCACATTCACTGCTGCTTCGCTTTGACCGTTCGACAGACAAGACGTGGAAGTCGGGGGGCGGCGCCGGAGAAGGTGATGCCTCCTGCGACAGAACGCCGGGAGCGGCTGTCAAGTCTGCCTGCGAGGGCCGGGCCGCCGCGTCGTCCCTCGCTGCCTGTCAGCGGCGCCATCAGACTGCCTCCGAAAAAATCAGGTAGACATGTCAATCTGCCCAAATGACTGGATCATTTCATGAGGGCTGATTAATACGCCCCCTCTGAAGGTCAGAATCAGGAAATCGATGACTTAGTCCTTTAGTGTTATAACAACAGAATACTTGTCAGTTTCTATGTTTTCCAGAAGAACCCCTAATGCGTTTAAGTCAGGTTTTATACTTCAAATCGATACATGACCCACAAATCCAGAATTGCAGAACATTCTCTTAAGTGGTCATTCTGTACATGAGGAGGATATGTCTGCAGTGATTCCAAAACAAATAAATAAAATAGCAACACAATCTCCTCATTTATTGAAATAAAAGTGCAGGTTGACCTTCCAAAACACTGACCTAAGGTGATATACCTTTTGATGTTTACCAGACACTGCCCCTTTCTGGACTTTCATGTCCCATCTTTATGGGCTAGTTACAGCAACTACAGTAGCAGATTTCTGTTCTGAATCAGAGTAGTGTTAAGCTCAAGCGACTAGATGTTTGTGTAAAAGCTGATCACTTTGTAACTCTTGAAATGAATTAGAATTTGGTGATCAGTGATGACACAACACAGCAACGAAATGTGTCCTCTGCATTTAACCCATATGTGCCAATGTGACATAGCAGGGGGCAGCTAATTCAGCGCCCGGGGAGCATTGCTTGGGGGCTGTACCTTGCTCAGGGTATCTCAGTGGTGCCTTGCTGGTCGGGAATTCGAACCCGCAATTTTCAATTACAAGTGTGCTTCCCCAACCATTAAGACACCACTGCCACACCACTGATCTCATATAACAACCCTCATAAGACGGGAGGTGCTGGCATCGTTTTAGCCTGCCTGCCTTGTTTACGAAAGCTTTTACCCAGGATGTGCCGAGGCAAGTGACACAATGCATCACCTATAGGTTACTAATGAGTTTCTGCAACATTTACTTACAAAAGTAAACAATCACTGAGGTTGTTCTTATGCCAACTAGCCACCATCTTCCCTGCCGCAGCAAAACACATTTCTCTAGGATTTATGAAAATGTAAATAACGGTTTTAATCCCATAAACAATTCAGCAGATGAACCGAAGTAATTTAAAACAGCCTCCATGCTTTGGTTATGCACAGGTGCCGCACACTTAAGTGAAAATTATGTTTGTTTCACCAAAATTTAAACGTACAAATGGTTTCGGGGGAAAAAAAATGCTTGCGGGCTGCTGCCATTTCTGGATGCATAAATCTCATCTTGGCAGCAGGAGAGGTTTGTGGTCAATAAAGAACAAACGACGTTTCACTTAATTATCTCCTGCTCTTAAATGACAGTCTCCAGAGGGCAGAATGTGCCTTTGGCTTAAAAGCATCAGGGAGTTTCATGTGCTTATACCTCGCATGTCAAAGTACGAACACACACTGATATATTTATATTTATTAAAAAAGCTTACTCTATAAAGCATGTCTTTGGCTAAACAAATTAAATGTGTTAACTGTTTACACCATGTAACTGCATTGTATGTTTGCAGTGAATGATCGTACCCCTTTCTAAATAATCATATCAGGTACTATAGAAAAATTATGCACCAAAATAATGAATAGAGTATCTCATTTAGCAGATTAACAGTTTTGAAAAGTATCCAAATGAATACAGCTTATAGATTTTATAAAAAAATATTCCCACTTCTCCAAATACCCATTATATACTTGTATTTATATACCAAGTACATGGTGATTTCTTTTCATTTTTCTTTGTTCCAGTTCGTTGTATAGAAACATACGCAAATTCCGAGAGGCTTCTTGAATAACAACGACACTATTAATAACAATGTGATGAAGACAACAACACTAGCATGAAAATTACCCGCTTTAATACATAAATTTCCATGATGGATACAAAGGTCTTTTTGCAGTTTCAGCTTAGGATTTTACTAGTTGGTTTGGGAGACTGATGTAACACGAATTCATCTGTCCCCTTTCTCCGCTCAACGCCGGCCCCAGGACCTGCACCGCACTAATTCATAATTAAATAAAAAATGCAGGTTCAGAGGATCGTTGTTGTGATTTGTGACGCTACGCAATGATGACAAATCCAATGGATGCTAATTCCACGTCCCTTTGTGTATTTGCTCCTCTTCTCCTCTTCTGACTAATATGTGCCACACAATGCTGCACTCTGTAAGGCCTGGGCTGTCATGAACCGCCCCAACAGTTATATTATCAAGCAAAAACACACCGGAGAGTCACACAGAAGTGCACGGATGCCCGAAGCCCAAACTTGAACTATGGCGCTGCTGAAGAGGAGTAACTTCTGGAAATGTGTCCCGAATGGACCGATGCGTCTCGCAGCTGTGGCCCCACGTCAGCCTGTCCTCCAATTTCACCTCGTCTATCATAAGCCGTCGTTCCAGCTTGGGGACGAGAGGCCCAGCACTCCGTCAGCTTGACGCACACGTTCTAATTACCCGGCACGCGCACGCATATCTCTCGGAGTTTTACTCAAATTCACGTGAACCCATTTCCGCGCGGCATGTGTAGTTCAGGAGGTAAACCCCCCCAGGGCTCAAACAGATGTTTGGAAGAAGCTCAAAGCTGTAGGTATCCATCACGTCGGAGTCGAGCGTCACGCTTTGACTACGTACCTTTTAACTCCTGAAGAACATGTGAAACAGGAATGGAAACCTGGCCCCAAAGTTACACACCTATAAAAGGTGACCAGTACCCATTCAGTACACAGTACCCATTCAGTAGCTACTTGTTACCAGAGATGGTTTCTCACCGATACCATGGGCTATCTAAGGTCAGTAAGCATCTCTAGAAATATATTGTTTTTAACCATTAATATATGCTGGAGCGACAGATGCTTCTCTATAGACTGCAATGTTAAAAATAGCTCAGCGACACAGCAGACAGTGTTCCCAGAAGGCGAGGACGCGATTTCATACCTACTGACTGTTCACACGCAGAGATATCCTTGACTTTTCCACTAACCCTACAAAACGTAATGAAGACTACTACAGAAACATCCACTCCAAAAGCACTTACTAAAACCTACTTACCTACTCAAGGATGTACTTCGGATTTATAAACTGAAAATTAAGGCTAAAATATACCATGTTACCAGCCGCTGTTGCTACATAAATAAAGTAAATAAAAGCTGGTTGTTGGTCTCTCTTGGGATATTAGTTAGATTTGAAGTAGTACAATTACTGCATCTGTTCTAGGGGCAGAAGCTGGCTCACAGCTAAGACGGCTACGGGTGTCTGACTGGAGGAGCCCCTACCCGCTCTCGCCGGGAACGCACACGGGGCTTACAGCTGGCGACAAAAGTACCCGAGCAAGGAATACTGATGACATATGACACCTGGGCTGTGAACGAAGTCGGATCTCAGCCACATTCGGCAGCCACGGATAACCCGACTGCCGAACCCAAATGTTCATCTGGCAAGAAAGGCCCAAAGGTTTGCAGAACACAATATGGCAGCCCCCAGGAAAAAATAAAAGATAGATAGAGAACATTGCTTGAACTGAGCACTGGGCAAGACCATAGGGAGAGTTTCCACTAATCTGCTCCAGCATCAGGATGAAGTATTTATCAAAGATGGGATTCTTACCTTCGTTTGTACATAACGGCATTTGGGAAAGACTTGGGGATGTGAGCACAGCTTCTGTTTTGTAGTAAGGCAGCATATCAATATCCATCCAGTTAGCAGATATGCCTTACCTTTCTGAGAGAATTACTATTGCCCTGTGAGGCAGTTTAACTTTTGATTGCAGTAGCACGTTTGTTTGCAGTAGCACGTGTTTGTTTGCAGCAGCATACGTTTGTTTGCAGTAGCACGTTTGTTTGCAGTAGCATACGTTTGCAGTAGCATACATTTACCGTACGTCTGCTGCTTCTTTCTCTGGCCATCAGGGGGCGCACTGCATGTGTGCGCATATAAGTTAAAACTGATTCCTTAATCAAAACCAAATCATTGACATGCTATTATACTTTCTATGTTGAAAACAGTAAGGTATATTGCATTTGGAAAAAAAGAGCAAGGACGGAACCTCTCTGCATGCCATACCTCAAAGTGAATACCCCAGAATTAACTGGAACGCTACAGATTTGTATCAAGAGTTTGAGAAACTGCACAGTCACATCACACTTGTCTTTGACGGTCTGCTTTCTTCCCTGAGCTGAGCCGTGAGCAGGCTGGCAAAGCACATGGATTAGTGATAAAGGAAGGGACATTTACAAGACCTTCAAATGGGGTAATGGTGAAAAGATCCTTTTAATGTGCTGGATAAGTTTGCTAACTACATAAGACCTAGGAAAAATAAGAGGATAGCCGCAAATTGCTTTAAACAGAGAAGACAAGGAACAATAGAAATTTCTACCACTTTGTGAAAGATTTATAACTCATAGACTGTGAGTATACTGACCCTGAGATATTGACTTATGCAATTATTGTGGTGGGTCCTCAGATCTGTTTGGGTGAAGTGCAGAAAAGACTGGTGGATAATGGTGAGGAATTGACACTGGTTAAAACTACAGAAATTCCACAAAACATTTGTCTGGAAGGAAGATTCACAAGTATCAGTGATGTATGCCAAAACTAAGCATGCAGCCTCTGATTAAAAAAAGTGTAACCAGTGACAGAAAGCCACTGGTTCTGTACAAGTTTTGAGGAGCATGTTTATCAAAAGTCAAGGAAAGTGTCCAACTGAAGGTTCTGTTTGTTCATGCAGTCACAAGTTAAGTCAGGGGTGGCCAATCTTATCCGCATAGTGCCGGTGTGTGTGCAGGTTTTTGGGATAACCTGTAGGTCAGCTGTTGAAACCCAGGTGTGAGGACTCCTCAGCCAATCAGTCCTCTAATTAATGACCTAATTATGGAGTAAGCCAGCATACATACCGGCCCTTTGTGGATAAGAATACCCACCCCTGAGTTAAATCATGGGGTAGCAGTCTGTCGCAGGTGCGACAGTTAATGTGGAATCAACTTAACACCCAGCAGAAGATGAATTTCTGGAGATAAACCTGACACAGGCAGTTGCTCTAGTAGCAGTAGCTGCAGACAACATGCGGGCTGTAAATATCTAGGTTCTGTCTAAGGATGTGTAGTTTAGTGCGACACGTTTGACACTTGACAGTTATCAGCTACTTATGCACCCGGGTGAACTGAAAAGCTCTACTAGAGAACTTTGCTTATTCTCGAACCACAAGCTGCAACCAGCTTCTGCAGTCGATCTTCCAATCAAGTACAAGGACACTGTTATTACAGCAGAGAAGACTGTACTCAGTGGTGCTACAGGAGAAGTGTTAGGGTTCATTATTTTGACTACTTGCAAAATAATACATAACGGTGAAAAACATGCATAGCTGGTGATACCACTTTAACTGAGAACTACTTGTTGGTCTTGATGATTTTCTGGGTAAATACACAATTAAGATCCAGAGATAAAGGGCATTGGGTCATTTAGACAGTGAAAAAACTCAATGAAATGGGAGTCAAGAGAAAAATTACTAAAATACAGCAACCTACAGAGTGTGTTGGTTCTATGGTGGCTGTCATTTATAATATATCTGAATTCCTATAAACCTGTGTGAGCTAAACAAAATCAATATAAAGTGGTCGCATCCTGAACACTATAGAGGAGGATGTGTCCAGTATACCTAGCATTCAGTTTTGGGTTTCCTCAAAAAGCACTAAGTGAAGCATTACCTTTTCTTATAATCTAAAGCACTCCAACAGGAAGGTGTAGATGGCTATGAGTGCCCTCTGGTCTCAACTTTGCACCAAAGATTTTCGATAGAGCTGCAGTACCTTCAGTCAAGAGCAACGATGCAAATCCATCACAAAGCAGTCGAGTAGCTATGATTTGAGGCTTTCAACAAGTGCCATATCAGTCAGCCATCAGTGCCATATGGGACATCTATTAAGAGCATATGGTTTGAAGTTAGATCCAGTAGAAGTTGAAGCAGTTTGACGCATGTCACCACCATTTGATGTCCATCTTTTGACTTACCTGTGGAAATTTATACCATATCTCAGTGAGGTGGATGCATCACTATGAGAGCTATTCACAAGCAGTATAGAGTTCACAAGCCAACCAGCACAGCAGCAGGCGCGGTGCACAAACCCCCAGTGCTCAAGGTCTTGGATCCGGAAAAGCCTGTAGAGATATTTTGTGATGCCAGCCGCGGGGATCTAAGTACTGTACTTGTGTAGAAAGCTCAGCCTTCCCATCCAGACCCATGCAGAAACTCACTACATACAAATTGGGAAGGAGACTCCATGGTTGTTTTCTGCATAAATTGTCACCATTATATATTTAGGAAGCAGATCATGATTTCCAATGACCTTAAACTGCTTGAGGACATATTCAAGAAGCCGCTGTTGTCAACCGCAATGCAAATGCAGAGAATCAGAGAATAAACCTCCATCTCCACAGGTATGACCTTACAGAGCAGTGCTGGAAATGAAAGGGTACAGAGCCGCCTGATATTTTATCCGTAGTGCAACTTGCAGGAAGTATACCGAGATAAAGTACACAGAGCATGTGTCCAAGCTCAGTTTTATCTCCATCAGAATGGCAAATGCTCACAAAAGAAGAGTTAGGCCCTCTCCGTCAAAGGCCTAATTTTGTTCATCTATCCTGGGACTTGAGAAGGCAGCTGGTTTCACTGGACAGCCTGGTGTGTGACGGCCTGCATACAGTCATACAGTGCTACCCCCCGACTATCGGAGCTCTTGGGGTGTTTATTAATCAGCTGTGAATTGTTATTATTTATTTTTTTTAATGTGTCCTGTCCAGTGTGAATTATTAAATCAAACATGTGCCTAGCGATTTCACCAAGTGTACTGATTTCTGAAGTTGACAGAAATACCGAGGCTACCATTTGAAAAAAATGACCTCAGATCTGTTTGAGTTTGAGGGAAGGCTTTGCATCCTTGTAGTGGATTATTATTCAGAATTCATTGAGTGAGATGCACTAAAAGTCCAATGCAGCCAGACAGCAGAGGCTCAGAAGGTTCTGTTTACCAGGCTTTGTCTCCCTTCCAGTCTTCAAAAACGAAATAGTCTTCAGTATGCTACATAAGAGTTTAAGGATTTCTGCAAGAATAATAGCGTCTTGTACACAACATCTTCACCACGTACCCCACACTGCAAAGGCGAGGCAGACGTGCAGTGCAAATGGCCAACAAGCTTTGGAATGAAGTACCGGACAAACACTGAGAGCTTCCAGACTACAGAACTATTCCACCCGTATCTCCGGTTCACCTGCTTATGGGTAGGAGGTCTCACAACAAGCTACCTACTACTCAAGTGCTTCTAGTACCGAAAGCCTATGACCCTCTCAAAATCGAGCAGCTGTTAGACAAGACCAAGGACATGGTGAGGTTTTTCCATATGACCAAAAAAGGGCAGGCAACCGTCACGGAGCATTAATGCTTGGAGATGAGTTCAGGGTAGCACCATATGCTGGTAATAATAAGGGGAACCCTTGAGGTATAATCAAACTACACAGTGCTCTAAATTTCTGTGTTACGGTTTCATGGAGGCAAGGAGTTCTGCTACAGCTCAACATCTACCCTCAAGCACAGTATCTTACTACTGGTCTTGACACTTATGGTGAGAAGAATCTTGGAATGGGCCAGCTGAATCATTGGCAGAAAGGGGAGCTCGGACTTTAGCTCCTCCAGAACTGCCGTAGTCCTGGATGTTCTGAAGACCATCTGACCTATATCTGAGTCCAGCCAGTTAATCAACATATACAACCAGACTGGGCAGAGGCGTGAAAGCGCAGATAGACTCAATTTTGGATCCCTGTGATTCAGGAGACAGTGTGAGAGTCAGAAGCAGGTGGTGAAGGCTCCGTGAGGAGGCGAAGTTCTAGAAACTTCTCCATCACCATCCATGTTATTGTGTATTATATTCCAAAGAATTTCTTTATTACTATGTAGGCAATACATGCTGAATACCGAGATGCATTGTTCATTTAATAGAAATAATAATTATACACTCTTTCAAACTAATTCTCAATGATACGGCGACCAGTGTGTCAAGATAGCAGAATCTACTCAAGTGTTTTCATTGTTAAATTGGGGAAATGCAACATGTTTTTCATTTCGGATGAGGAAAGCTAGGAGTGTCCTGGGTGTGCTCTGTCCATTCTGAGCACCTGTAGTCTGGCTACAACAAACAGCAGCCAATGCTCAACTCAGCTGGCATCTGTGTATTTTAGAATATTATATGTTTTATGTAATATCATTTTTATTTCTGTTTTGTTGTACTGTTTTGCACTGTCTATAATATGTTCAGACTTCTGTAAATGGCTGAGTGTGAATGTCTCAGGCTTCCAATGCACCAATGGCCAATAAAGATCTTGAATCTATTAAATGTGCAGCAATTTGCAAAGATATTTTAGCCTCATTTTGTGAAATTGCAATATATATATATATATATATATATATATATATATATAAAGCTACATGGATATTTTTATGTAGTCCTGATTGAGATTCTGTTGAAAAACTAGCATCCAAAGATTACCTCCAGGGAAGGAAGGTTAACCATTATATTTGCAATTATAGTTAGTCCACTAAATGAGGAATTCATTAGTCCAGGACAAAATGGCCCTCATATCCCTTAATATCTCGCTGCTGTGGTCAGTGCTTTGAACACGTAAACTATCAGCCAGCACTATATTTGTGGTAATAATGAGAAACCAATTCAGTGGAGAACATTTTCAGGTATAATACTCCCAGTTCTATCATCCCAAGCACCGAGAGCAAACCCAGGCTCACATTACAAAGCTGGAATGAAATGATGTTGTATTTGCCATTTGCACAAGTCTAAGTAGAGCTACATCGGAATGCTCCTCTCGCTCGCCTTTGAGACACACACGCATATACAGGTGAAGCTTTGGGTCAAGCCTTTTGTCTGGGGCCCCTGGAGTATTTTGTGGAATTAGGGGCCTTGTTCAAGGGCCCGAGGAACATGTGACTATTCTGCCGAGGGCTTCCAATCACAGGCACAGAGGCCCCACCCACTGGGCCACATTGCTTCAGCCCCCTGGTTTCTGGACCTAAAAGGTTAACAGCTGTAACTATTTTATGAGACAGGTAGCTCATGAAATGTATACAGCAGCACTAACAACACTGATTAATTACAATGCTGCACTGAGCTATGGTTTGCCAACAGAGGATTCCCCTACTGCTTTAATGGTCTAATAGTTTTCTAGACAGGAACTTTGACTGGACTGCGTGGGGTTCAAGTGAGCAGGAAGTATACAGAATAGGAAACAAAATCATGGGATTTGTTAATAAACGTCTGCACGGCTGAACAAAGTTTTCCAGCGTATATGAATTCTGGACTTTGTGGGGGTTGTTAAATTGTATTCTTAAATCTTTTAAGAATTTATATGTAGGGCTTAGCCTTCGGTGTAATTAGAGCCCTTAAATCAGGGTAGTTACTGATTTATTCATTTCATGTATCCTTGGCATAACACATAATTTATGTATAACAATTTTAACAATCGCGTTCTCGATATTTGCACAAACAAACAATTTCGAAAGACAGACAAAAGGATACACGAAACAACCTCGTTCCCAAATTTTTCAGTGTATGACGATGAGTGTTTGAGTGACATATAGCTAAGTCCATTTTTGCCAACTAGCATCATGGAACACCAGGGTGAACACACTCATTTCTGCT
>JAODKE010000050.1:6029032-6059964 GCA_026779605.1 Mormyrus hasselquistii | reverse complement strand
TAGATAGATAGATAGATAGATAGATAGATAGATAGATAGATAGATAGATAGATAGATAGATAGATAGATAGATGTCACCTTACTATCCTTTAAAGACTGAAGGATGTTTCACATTCAACTCAGTTTGATCTTAATCATTTTAAAGCAGCAAATAATTACTGTCAGTCGTTTCAGTGGGGCCTGGCTCTGAACGCGTCATAAGCTCCAATTTCTGCTTGTACAGCATTCCTGAAAGCGAGCGTATCCTGCAGGCCTCCTCCCTTCCAGGACGGGTCCCGGTGCAGTACGAGCGCTGAGCAGTGAGCTAATGACTCAAACAAGCCGCTGATTCGGGGCGAAGTGGCTTACGCCATCACATGGACCCTCCCGGAGACACCCTCTCGGCAACTGTGTCCTCTCAGCTTTGCTAAACTGGAATAAAACAGCGAGCAAAAGGACGCAGCCTCTGAGGGCAACAGCTGTGGCATTTCAAGCGTATCTGCCAGGTACGGCCTAAATGTTTAAGTCGAGCTCAGCGCTGTCGGGCATTTCCATCACGACGCTCTTGTCCCAATGGCCACCTGTCCTTCCGGCTGTCCTACGGCGTGCCGCTTATTCCTTCCACGCAGGGCAACAAAAGCACAGAGAACGACAAAATAGAAGTATGTCAACAGCGAGATGTTACTCCTTCCACTGAGGGGCACATGGGAACGTACTGTATCTGCAGACTCCCGGGAATCAGATGATGTCTGAAGCTCGGAATTACAGGAGGACAAAAGGGGGGGGGGGGGGCATGCCAGTTCACCCACCAAACATTGATCATGCTAAAACAAGTTCACATAGTTCATTAAAAGCAAGAGAAATGAATCATTTTTGATACTTTTTTCTTCCTTTCAAGTATTTGCACCTGGGACATAAATTGATAATCAAATTACATAGATACAATCAATTAGACTGATTAAAATGGTTCTTTTTCATGTCAAAATTAGATTCTCCTTTTACCGAAGCTAAAAAGATGCCCAATTAGTACCTTCCCTCCATTTTATGAGAAAATAAAAGGCTTCGACTTTAAAAAGCACACACGGGGCTGCTAACTGATGATCGGAAATGCTTATCGGATATACTGTCTGTTTATGAATGGAGAGCTGGCTAATTAACAGGCGCTTTACAAGCATAACTAATGATAGAGCACGCTGGTGCGTGCCTTCCGACTATGTCATTCATACTGAATTATCTTGATATTCCTCAAGTCATTGCAGAATTTTTTGAATTGAATATATTTCCATAAAGTTAAGTTGTCAAGTTAGTTATTATTATTGTTGTTGTTTTCCGAACCACAATATTATGTCTTAATATTCATTTATATGTAAATATAAATGAAATATAATTGTATTTATGTAATATTATTTTTCACATGTTAATATTTATATTATGTGCAAACTTTAGGGGTGTAAAGACTCATCGATGCGTCATGATGAATCAATTATTAAGGTGGCAATGAAACTGTATCGATCTGCTACATCAGAATTGACTTTTGTGGACAGGATAAAGGTGTTAAGAAACTCCAGCTCTCGCGTTGCTGACTTTCGCGTTCAAGTGCTGCATGGAGACACTCAAGTAGCAGCGCTGGCAGTGAATCTTTATTTTGCTGGGTGGTTCGGAAAAACTCGTCAATATTCATAAGACAAGCGCGACCTGATTGGATCAGTCAAAGTTTTGACAGCAAAAAAAAAATCTGTCAAGCAGGTAGCAGATGTCGATGGGAGCATGTTCACCGGCACATCTACTCAGACTGAAGGTCGGGGGAGAGGTCACTAATATTCAGAATGGAAGCATTATCTGATGATTTTTGCGATGCAATGAGGTTATGAAACTGACCCCTCTTTTATTGTGCAGAACACTCTCTCTGATGGTTAAGATCATTTTCGCACTACGATGCTTTGGGGAAATTCCTCTGTTTTTAGCGGGACAAAGTAATTGTTTTTGCAAGCCGCAGAGGTCAAGATCTAATGAGCTAAGTAACTAGCTAATTATAGATGCACGATATATATGTTGAAATATCGGTATCCACCGATATTTCTTCAAAATTCACGATAATAGCATCAGATCGATTTGTCATTCTTGACAATATATCGATATTCAAAGTTAACAGCACCAGAGCTAAAGACACAGCTATTGAATTAATGGGGATGACTTGCATTTTCCATAATGCGGGATGAGAGATTTTATCGGCTCTCCTGCCCACGACATGTTTATAATCCTTCATTAATTCTCACCCACAGATTGATCTTTCATTTTCCACGAAATTAAAAGCAAGGTAACGCCCCCCCCATCAGGTAGCAACACCCTCAGTGTGTCTTGCTTTTCCTGTACAGTGCAGTAGTTAGTTGGCCTTTTTGCTGTTCACACTGGCTTCTTCTGCCCGTTTTATAATAACGGTAAAAATGAATGTTCTGAGATGCTGCTTTCTTTGTATTTCATAAATGGTTAATAGTGTAGAATAAAGTTTCCATGTAAGTGTTTGTGTTTTTTTTCACTGCAGTTAGAGAAGGTTTGAATTTAGGTCAAAATAATCGATTAATCGAATCGAGGTAGAAATGAAAGATTTCCAGTGCATCCAATTGTCCCTCAGTAATCATACATCAAATCACTATGCAGGCGACAATTTGCACCCCTGACAAATATGAATATTTTTGCTATTCACTGGGCATATCCATTAGTGCTGTGGAAAGAGATTACCATTATCAACTCTGTTTCAAAGAGGCGCCTTATACAAATGCGTTTCACTCTGCATTTTTTCAAACTAGCTTTCTGATTGTTGTTTGATATAAATGGCCTCAATGTGTCTAGACATTTTATGCGGTGCTGCCATTTAGTCAGCAATAGGCTCAGTACCTGAATTGCTATGAAAGATAAAATGCGGCATTGCGTGCGACTACTGCTGGGAGTTCAGGAGCACTTAGCTAAGGTAAAAACTTAGGAAAATATTTCTGTTTCCATTCTTTTGTCCTAATTTACATACAGAATTTCATCCCTTATCTCTAGACTCACATTCACAGTAACTTTGTTGAATAAGCAAAGTTGGAATGAGATACCTAAGAGTAGGGGTATCAAACTGCAGTCCTGTGGGGCCTGAGTCCTGTGCCGCTTGTTCCAACACAAATGATTCAGCTCAGGAGCTGTGTGGTAATTAACATTAGGAGTCAAATCAGGAATGTTAAATGATGGGAAACCCAAAAAAGTGCAGAGCTCCAGCCCCCCAGGACTGTAGTTTGACACCCCTGGCTTAGGGTATAATGTATATTAACAAAAAAACGTCTAATGATATTGTATAGGTCAACAAGGTAAACTGGAAAAGCTGTCCTGTTCTGTCCTTAAAATGTTCAAAAACACAAATATAGTTACCCAGCCTGCAACATTTCAAACACGCAGCCAGCCAGGAGAGAACATTCTAGAAATCCCCATTGTGAGAGGCACTTAAGAGAAGCACCTTGCTCTCACAAGAGGCGCGTAACGTTGGATGTGGAGACCTGCCGGGGCTCCTGCCTTATCTCTGTGATGCAACTTCCTCCTCAGGGGCCGCAAGAACAGGAAACAATCGAACAAAGCTCAAAGCAGCTCTACAGAGGAAGCCGGGAGCATCTGGATGTGAATTCGCACGTGTGAGCAGATAGAGGTCTTACGTCTTCAAAGCAACCTGACATTCAAGGAAAAAAGGCAGCCAGATTGTTCTTGCTTAGGCATCTCCCAAGACCTCTTTCAGGCAATACCGTCCCCACAGACAAATGATATCCTACTCTACTAGGTGCATCTGATACAAAACTGGAAATACAATACTGAGCTCAGGTTCTGATTACATTAAAAAAATACTAGGAATGATTACAATACATCATAATATCCCCAGTCATGTTATCAGCAGTAAAACCTAACTGCAAAGTAATATAGTTTAGCACTGAAGGTTTACATTCAGCCAAATGTGCTTCACCAGAAATGGAAAAAAAAAGTTACACAATTGAAAACAGAAGAGGTGATGCTATTCTGTAGCTGGCTTTATTAAGAGAGTATTTCCCTTGAAACATAAATTTAAAACAGCTGATATTTACAATCAATACAAAACTGCGGCAGTTGCCTTTAACCATGTGCATCGAGTTTGTCCAAACGATATGAGTGGTTCTTATCTTGTTGCCAAGACCTTATTAAAGCCAGAATCTCTTAAGATATCGGTGATTCCACAAGCATTCTGCCCTCAAATTAGCCGTCGCAGATTCACACGGAAACACTGACAGCATCAGTGTCAGTCAGACGTGCATCTCCCTGCAAAGCAAAGAGCGAAGTACTCAAATGTCAGTTTGCTTTTCATCTCCATGGTTCCTGAACTGACTCTACCGAAGCTGACTGACAATAAGGAGAGGATGAGGAGATGACCGACAGTTATGAGGCCAAGGCAGTTTGTGTCTTTCTTGCTGAAGCTTATCATTCCCAGGAAAATAACACCGTCTTTGAATAAGGGCCCGAACTGCACACAAGTCAACAAGCTTCACATTATAATTCTGAGGTAACCTCCATCCACCAACCATTTTTCCTGGACAGGGTCGTGAGGTAATTCTGATTCTAATTCTAATTATCTGCAATAATAATGAGTTTCAGTTTCCTTAAGAACAATTGCAGGGACACAAATATATCCCATGGACTGAATTGAACCTTTTCTTGTACCACAATGATTAAAGAAAAGATTTTCTTTTATAATGTCTGGGCATATGTTCTGGGCTAGCATCCATCAGCATTAAAAGAACAATATCAATGCATGTATTATATGACTTATACATGTTCTGACTGCTTGGAACAATACATCAATGTAACATTAACCCTTAAATAAATAGCAACATAGAGACCACGTAAATTATGAATGAAAATAGTAGCTTGAGCCATAGAAAACTATCCTCATGCAGACATTAATCATCATTGATTCGTGCTGCAGTGAGGAACACAGAGTTGGCAATAATTCTCCGCGGTGAGTAAGTACATGCTAAAGTCATGCCGTTAACTGCATCATTTATTTGAGTTTATTCCACTTGACTTGCCGGTGCTTTACAGAAACGTCGCTGCAGCAGCTGCAGAGCCTGAAATGGCCGGCTAACCCAAGATATCAGACTAGCAGGAGCCTGCAACTGTGTGAGTCTGAAGGAGATGCGCTGCACCAAAGAGAGCAGGTAATGACCTACGGCAGCTCGTACACAAAGTGGCCAAGTTGACCTTCCAAAAAGGGAGGGGGGGGGTCCATTAATTAGGCTTTCACTGCAGAATGGGCTTCAGGTTCCAGTGGCATGATGATTACCACAATGGCACTGCAGTGACGTTCCAGTGGGGCTGTGGGTTTGAATTGGTGGCCCAGCTCTCTGTGGGCTTGTGAGTTTCTATTACCTCCTTTCACCCAAAGACATGAAAAATAACTGGCTCTGTCAAACAGACTGACGGACGAATGCCAGTTCACGTAACTCGCCAGGTGAGCTATGTGCGTGTCATAACCGTGGCTAGGACATTGGGGTCTGTAGTGTAATGTACTGCATGACCGGGGGGGGGAGGGGGTGGCTATCCCAGGCAACACAAGGCTCGGTTACATCTTACATGGGATCTCAGTCCATTATTAACAGTCTGACCAAAAGAGAGTCTAATTGTGACCCTTCACCATGAGGATAACTATTGTTCACAATTTCAAGCCCAACTGTAATAAATGCAGAATTTGTGAACTATTTTTTCACCTTCCACAGGCTACGATGTTCATTTACGAGCAACTTGTAGTCAGTATCTTGTTTACCCTCAACAGATTAAAACTCAGCTTCTTTAGCATATGCATATGGTATATACAAAATCCCTACACAAGTCACTCGTGAATTTTCTTTGGAATTTCACACGATGCAACATGCACAAGACCTGTATATGAAATGGTCCTTCGACATCTTGAAAAGAATGAATTAATAATGGAGTTTTTAACACCTATACGAGGAAAATGGCTGAGCGTACACATTAACTGGAAGTATATTACCCTGGAGTGAATTGCCCACAGTAAGCTGAATGTAGGATGTGTTACCTGTTGCTGAGATGAAGGGTAATAACCTCAACTGACTCATCCAGCCCACGTTTGCCTGAGTGCTTCTGTATTCTGTTACACTTGATAACAATCAGCAAACTGGCATGTTGATATACTACACGACTAATAGTTATAGCATTAGTTACAAACCAAAATGTTCTCAGTGACATCAAAAAACACTCATCGGAAAATTATGAAATAATCCCATATCAACATTGAGTGACTGCCAGTCGAAAATTGGAAAAATTAATGTTGTTATATATAATATTTAACGCAAGAGCTTCGTGCTGATGTCAAATCCCTATTGATCATTTCTGCGTGGCTGTCTGGTTCTTCACACTGAATCCACCTGTTAGAATGTGGGGGGGGGGGGGAACGGATGGCAGAGAGCAGGAGTGGCAGCAGAGAAGTGAAACGCCATTATTTCATAACGGAATGCTTAACATAATGGAGGCATTGCAATTTCACCCGATGGGTCAGGAGTTAAGCACACAAAGTCACATTATCCATCCCACTCCGCTTCTGCACAATAAATCTACTGTACTTTCACGAACATTTCCACCTATCGTGTACAGAATTAACAAGTACGGCAATTCAGTAATTGGATATTTATATATTACCCTTAAAGAGGGAATTCCCTTTTAAGAATCTCCTTTTACAGCAACCGCGGGAACAATATTTCTGTTTCTGATCCTGCAGTTACTGTGGTTAATATTGTAATAAATTACTTACTTCATTCGGAAAACTGCCTTGTTGGTTCTGGTGTAACTCTGGCGGGTTTCGGTTAAGATAGGTAATTCACTTAGATATTAGTCCAGTCTTCTCCGTCCGTTCAAATGCAGTACACTGTAATCGAGATGCTTGTATTTATGGATTCTTTCTTTCCATTTACTGAAATAAAATCACGACGAATTTGAAATCGTGCCTCAAGGTGCAGGTTGGATTAAGTCTCTGGAAACAAATCCACATGTTTGCAGCGACACCTATAGCACGGTTTGCTAGCGGGCACAAACCTAAATCTCGGCAATCCGCAAACGGCACAGATTTCTTATTGCTAACCCTCTTTAGACAATATTTGACTAGAAAAGCACACCCAGTCCCTTTGCTTACAGTTTAGGAGTCTAACTGTACGGATTGACGTAAACTTGGTTTTCTTTACCTGTGTAAATTTACCAAACGGATAGCGCCGGGAAAATTGGGGAAAATACTCCGATCTCCACGTGCACTGTTCTGAACAGCGTATAAACAACGTACGCTGCAGGAATCAGCTCAAAGAGCCCCTGTGAAAGCCAGTCATCGGCGATAAAGCGCATTCTAACCAAACTTTGAGGCAGTAACGGTCCTAGCCGATGAGGCGCCCTAGGCGAGCATCAGCGACGTCGCCCTCCGTCCCAGGCATGGGGAAAATGAAGAATAAAGAAGCTGGCGCCCTAGGCGGCCGCATATGTCACCTATAAGATCGATCGGCCCTGCTCTGGGGGTATTATTATTTGTTCGTATTACTCTATCACAGTGGGGCAGTATACGGAATTTTTGTGGACCGATAAACATAAAACCGAGGCGACATATATTTAAAGTTAAAGCTGTAGAATGCACAGAAATACAGAATCACGTCCTAATAAACATACCAAATACGATGGCATGACGACATTAACTAATTCTAAGATGACACACTGTACACCTATTTAATTCAGCGATAATGACTGCATTTACAGCAAAAAGCCAAAAAACGGAATATTTTGAACAGTGTTATCAGAATCAATAACCTCTGTGTTGCCGCTGATTTGAAATAAGTAGGGTACTATTTAGGAAATACCCAGCAATATAGTAACTACAGGCAAACTGGATAAATCGAGAATAACTATAAAAACTTTTCTCTCAAAACGCGCTTACAGTACTCAAGTGCAGTGGCATTGATATGCATATGTGTCTTTTTCTTTCATTGCCAGGTTGATTCCCTGCACCGTCACTTTGTGTAAATACCCCATAGACATTCAGTTACAAAATGTATCACGTTGATTTTATGTGGTTTTTGCTTTAAAATGTGTTTCCTGTTCTTAATATTTTATATCTGAAATAACAGCTACTTACAGTACACATGCACTATTGATAGCAGTATGCTTTTTGGTGTTAAGTGTTATAAATGTTACAACATTATGCATAACGATGGAATAGCATTAAAAGGCAAACGATATCCTAAATATTAAACTATCCAATAACTGGAAAAATATCAGATAGCGCAAAACCACTATTACTATAGGCCTACAATTGATGAATAATTTTACTTGCATGTGTTACTTGCGTATACGCCTGTATATAGGTGTCTGACTTTAACTGTTTTTATAAGCTTTTTGTAACTTTGTCTCTTCTCAGCACAAGGACTGAATAATTGTACCGCCTTCGCAGTTTCAGAGTAACACTGGAAAGAGGTTAAATGTGCTTCTGCAGGGAATAATGGACGGCGGGCTTTTTATTTGGGTTGTGAGAATCCCGAACGTCAGGTTGCGTTGAAATGGATCATTTCATGGCTTTGCGTTTCTTAACAGGTCAACGTGCAGTTATTTATAATAATAATGATAATAATACTAATGATAATGATAATAATAACAGTTTTCAATTCCATTGTCTGAACGTCCTGTGCCGTCTGCTACCGATTCCTTTTGCACAGAGCAAAAGTAGACCAGGCTAAAAATACACCAGAGCCGCTGTGGAAGGAAAAATGAGGCTCCGTCTGCGGGCTCCAGCGGCGGAGAGCTCATCACCGGCAGCTGCAGAGCAGCGGGTGCCTGCGGTGTCAGCGGACGCCCTCCCTCGTAGATACGGGCCGCGCCAGACGGCTTGTTTTGTAAGGCTTTACAACCGGGGCGGGGGCGGTCCGAAACCAAGGGGCTCCTCTTTCCTTGCACTAAGTCCCGTACTCGGAAACCGAAATCGCATGCGTCGCTTTTCCCTGCGATACCGATCAACCTTTCAGCTCATGCTTTGCAGATTCCTCGCTTTTTCGCTTAGGCTATAAAAGAACTTTATCAGCAAATACACAGCGTGTGTACGCCGGAATAGCAACATCTGTAAAAACAAGTCAAATAAATATCCACCTAAGCAGAACAGGAAGATAAATTAACACACAAACGACGCGTGAAATGAGTAATAAAAGACACTAAAGGATTAATGGCATGGATGTGGTCATGACATAGCACATATTGGGGACACCTGGAAGATGTCAGGGAGGAATTTGGTTACATAATAGACGGTTCGCCCAAAACCCGGTGAAGGCTCAAGACAATCAGACCCTCAAATAATAAGAACAATAAAATACAACATCATAATGGCAGTACCCCATTTACACCAACTTCAACACTGATCTTTGCCATTTGTGTTACATTCTTTCACCGTTTCTTTTTATTCATCCGTTTTGCTTTCATACTTTGATCCAAATGTGAATCGTAAATGGATATAATTGATTTCGGCTTTTAAGATGCCAACGCTGTTATCCACCAATAATACGCACCCTGAGCCCCGCATGCTCCGGGAGCTACTCACCTATGAGGTGCTTTAAGATTTCAGCAAAAAGGTATCTTCAAGGTAGCCTAAGTGCAAAGTGTCTAATATTGGATACATTAGGCTTTTGTAGCTTTGTCAATGTATCTCTTATGAAATATTTCAGATGTCTTACTCGATTCGGCACCCGCCTATTACTAAGAGGGCTGGGGGACGTTACACAGATTAGTCTTATGTTTCTTCACAGATCAACACGTAAACATGTAATTGTTCTCCATTATAGGAAGAGTAACAGTCTCATTATCCAAAGAATGGGAATATCTTTTCAACTTTTCTGGACAGATACCAATGTCCCTCTCCGGCTTGTCTTAGGTGGTGGGTCCTGACGGCAGAAAAGTTGTGCAAACGCTGTAACCTAGACGGTGCTGCCAACATTTAAATGATTTTGTTTTGCGGGTCAATGTGCCACTCTATGACGTGGCAGTTAGTGTTATGTGGCACTATACATGTAGTTGGTTAATAATATTATTATTAATAAAAATAATAATAATAATAATAATAATAATAGTTGTTATTGAGTTGTTGTTTTTATTGTTGTTTTTTATTATTATAATATTATTATTAGTGTTGTTGTTATTAAGCAATCCTCTTGTAAATTAAAACGCACAGTGAGGAGATAGAGGGCTAAAGACAGAGGCAGAATTCACTCCATATGCATTTCAGCAATTTCTGAACAATCGTCTCCTGAATTTGAATCCATGCCTATGTGTGTGAATATGCATGCGTGAATTACCATAAGCTCTGTTGCACCTTTACACTCGTTAAACAGGAAGCGATTTATAATAATAATAATAATAAGATGATGATGATGATGACAATAAACTGACTGGACACTGCGTGTTGCATTTGGAGAAATTCAATAAAACTACAGTGTCTCGATTTGAACAACTTCCAAATGTGGAAATAAAGTATGGAGAGGTGGAGGAAAAAAGTGGTAAAATTTCATGGTTGCAAGCGAACTCTAGCGGCAATCGCAGCAGTACGCTGTCCGTGGTCCTGGAACAGCAGTAAAGACGTTTGCCTTTCAGATTCCGTCACGCATCTCTAGTAACAGAAACGGATTTAAAAATATCTATTTTTTCTCATTAAGACGCGAGCAGCATAGATATAAGCACTCCAATTAAGTTTTCTGGAAACTGATAAATACAGATAATAGGTGGTCATTTTATCAAGGAGCTCTTGAAAGCAGATATATACATAAGTACCGGTTTCAACGATACAATCGCTTTGGACGTCCTTCAGCCAGATCTCTTCAAATTATCCTATATGAAAGCAGTCTGACAGCGATAGTTATATGTAGTTCATAAGAAACGTAATGTGCTTTCAACTTAAAATTTACGATTTCGCGATCTCTGAAATACGGATATCCGTAAGTGCTACTAAGTATCTCTTGTTAACTAATTGGGTAATGTAAACCTTAAGCAATAATAAGGCTATACGAGAAGCCGGTATATTCAGACGGATATAAGTCATGTATTGTCATGTAATATTTAGATTTGCCAGACTTAATTTTAAGAGGAAACATTTGTATTTGCTGCGGCATGGGCGATATTTAGGATGACATGGCTCCGCTAACACGTTTCAGAATATATAAGCGCTTACCTGATATTAACCGGGGAGCCTGCGGGTCCTTGATCTCTCCGCATCCAGATCTGCGGGATCTGAGTCGCTATGAACCTCAAGGCATTTTTCAGGAAGGGCAACGAAATTTCTGTGGGAAAATCCAGGGTTTCTGTCGGCCCGACAATACAGAGAGCTGCAGCTCCTCACTGCGTCAAGCGCTAACCTCAAACATCCATTAAACAGAAGGTGATTAATTCAAGGCAAAGCCCTGATTGAAAGCTCGTTTGCTTCTCGCCTTTATGTATTCCGGTACAGACTCTGAGTTCAGAGTTACCAGCCAGCAGCGGCAGGACTGGCTTTTCTAGCATGCAGGCGGCGACATCACATTTTTAAACCATTGTCAACGATTTATTATTGGGGTTACGGAGCTGAATGTAGAACTGCACGACATACGCATGTTGGTCCAGTTGCACTTAAAATTAAATCTCATAATCAGATTGGCTTGTGATTGTCAGGCTATAAATGGTGCGGGTCCAGCGCAGATCTATGCAAGGTAATTCCAAATCCCTCTGCTGTAAGTGTGCAACAAGAGACAAACCACATGTTTTAAAACGAACACATCCTTAAAAATGATGCTAAATCGACTTGCAGTTGTTTAGCGCCGCTGTCACGTCCATATGTGCGTGCATATTATACACCAACTGCATCAATTACACTTTGGATGCTGTTAGGCAATCGTAGGATACACCGAAACGCAGATTTCAGAATAAGGTGGCAAACTGGCGTGGTTTCTGCATCCACACTAATGCGCGTCTGGTGTGCTTATGGAATACTTTACACACAAACTAACGGGTGTACGGAGAAATATGTGGAGGAAAAGAAACTCCCCACTAAGTATGCAAATCTCATAACGCAATCAAAATTAAGAAATGAATAAGAATATTGTAGGCTTATGCCTGCACTTCAAATCGACGAAAAATTGTGCTTACCTTTGTAAATCGAGTAGTTGCTAAGTTGTTAGGTAGTTGTAAGTTTTTTTTTCTATTCCAGGTTATTTATTTTTAGCTATAGCGCTGTGTATATAATGCATTGCTACATACTATCCCAGGATTTAGACGAGCCCTGTGAAGATTAGCTCTGCTGTTGTTCGTATGGTCTCATTTCAAGACGGGGAAACGTTAATAAAACTACTTACACCAATGTTTGTGCACGTGGTTTATAAAACAGTACTGTCAAAACAGCCAATAATCCGGTATTCAACAGAGGACGTGCCGAGGCAGCTCCAACGGCATGTACTTCGTAACTCTTTAATTCCAAGTTGAACTATGCTACGTTATTTTGCTAAACCCAGTCACAGACGTTGTTAAGCTGGTTGCAGCCACGGTGGAAATCATTACTGTCTTTACTACACAACGTTACACCTTTTAAGGTTAACCATCGTTTACAGATGGCGACAGTCAGTGAAGTGAGCTTTCTGTGATGTAAGCTTTTAAAAAGCAGAGAATTGCTCTTAGCCTGGTGCCACCCTGCGTCTGCTGATGGGAGGAGCCACCTCACCACATGGCATGCACGCACACACAGACACACACACACGCAAAGACACACACACGTGTACCGCCGCAGCACTCGACTTGCCAGAGAGCGAGAAGGCAGGGTAGCAGAGATGTTGCTTTTGTCCTGCGTCCAGCTTACGCTGTCAAACGGTGGTGATCTCCGCAACCCCCCCCCAAAATAAAGGAAAGTTCAGGTTCCATTAGGCATTAGGCTACATACCAGCTACGATTGTAACAAATATCCCCTGTGCGTTGCCACGCTCGCCCATCAATCAGTTTGTTAGTTCTTCTTAATAGATAATAGATATTAATAGATATTAAATTCCATTCAGTTTGACAGGGTGCTTTACATTACACATACTTGCGGTCTTGTACGACTGATACCATTTTAGATACGGGAGGATTTTCTTACATTCAGAAGCATTCTCCAGAACAGATTCCCAGGGTCTGATATGTTAATAACCAGAATTTGACGCTGGATTTTCACTGATTTTATGACATAGCCCTGGTATTTGGCAGTTAAGCACAATAAAGCAACAGTATACTGAACAAACAGCAAATCCTTCAAAAGAAAGAGGCACTTAGGGAACGACATCGTTTTAAGTAATGTTCCCCTGTTACCGGAAACAAACAATTTAATTCATGTGCGAACATAGACCTAATTTCTTTTCAATAAGGGACATAAATGACTTTTTAAGATAATTCAATTTGTGCACAAATCACAATTATTTATGGGCTCTTGTCTAAATGTGAAACATTAAATTAAATGGACGTAGGCCTTCCCATTCCCAATTCTATACAGAAGAGCGTATTTGCTGGTACCAATCGTCATCTTCCGCTTTTGCCCACTATCCTGAAATAACTTGTAAATCGTTGATTGTCTTTCATATTATAATTTTCCCTTTTTTTCTTCTTTTTACAGCCAATGTAACTAGATGAACTGAGTAGCAGCATGTAAAATGTCTCCAAGAAAGGTCCAGTACTGACTTTTGATATAAAATATTTTTATGGGAGCGAAGCACCTCAAAACATTGACCTTTACCTTTTTTAAAGGCCTGACATAAATATTTGAAGCCATTTCTGACATTGAAGCTGGTAAAATTTTCAGCCATTAAGGGGGTTTATGGGGAATTAGTGAAGGACAGACCAGTGGGCTAAATGCTAAAGGTGATTTATTCAAATCCTTTATTTATTTTCTAAGCCTATTAGATGTGGAGCAGAACAGGGAATGCTGGGATTATTGGGGGGGGGGGTTATTTTTCTAAAGGGGTGGGAGCACAACATGTGTCAGGTGATATGGTATAACTTCCTTGGAAGATGCTTTTGAACAGGATGTGACATGACATGCAGTTGATGTCGAGAAAATGAGTAAACCGGCGGTGTCATAAGTCTACCGGAGAGAAAAGACTAAACTGCGCCGTGTGTGATCGAATATGGGAGAAAGTGATTCATTTTTACCAGTTACATTCAAAGGTTGTCATCCCACAAAATCGTGAAATTCATGACATGCCCCTTTACCATCAACAAGACGGTGCACGGTGAATGTACTCAGTGGCGATGCCTGACAGAGTAGAGAGAAATGTGTTTTTCCACTCCTCAGCTCCATGGAACTGCAATGTCTGAAGAAATTACAGCATTTTGTGTGGTTTTTTTTTCTGTCAGTGGCGGTTGGGTAGCACAGGAACTTATCAAGTGCACTAGGATTTGATGAATGGGACGGAGTGCGGTTGACGTAGACTTTCCTGTTCATGAAAACATTCACCAGTGAATTGTTGCCTGTGCTTGTAGGAATTGTCCAGCAGAGGAGGAATGTGATTACTGGCTTTGAATTTATTGCCATCTACTTTACCCTCTAAGAGGCTGAGTGGATCTAAATCATAGCTGGAAACTGCTTTCCACACCGTAACAGAGCTGCTGGGATCATTCTATATGTAAAAGGTTCAGTCAAGCTTGTACGCTTCCTTTGGTATGTGCTGCATGCTAGTTAGACCATCCAGATCAGAGTGAGGAAAGACTCCATGTATAAGATCTGTCCTCAGTAGACCACTGCTTGTGTTTCTATCATCACTTCACGTAAAAGGTGCATTTTTAGAAATACTGAACAAGTTGGAACTCTAACCGAAGGACAGGTCAGTAAGGTCCCTTCTTTGAACTTTGGCGTCAAAGGACTTGGTCTTAATAAGCATAATAGGACACCAGGTGCTCAATTTAGGAAACACGTTTACTTTCAATACTATATCCTACATATTTTCTGATCTTGATCACGAGAACGTACAGCATTGTTGAAATTTCTTGCTCCGGCTATAATATTTATGTTTAATTCAGCAATTTTATGCTCCCCGTTTGTGTTTTGTTTTCGACAGAAGAAGCAATGGCAATTAAATGGGTGTATTATCTAACGCTGTCTTTGCAAGGAAGCCGAACCTCATAATTAAAATGCGTTTAAGGAAAAGGGTCCCATCAGCAGAGCCACTGGGGTCTACAAAGCTAATAAATGATGTGAGTCCTTTGTCAGGTCTGAATGTCTAATTCTTCGAAGAAACATTTGAAGGAAGGAGTCGCCATGGCGACATGCAGACCATGCCTCCGTATGGTTCCTGTGGAATCTTTATATTAATGTGCATAATAAATCCGTGTGGATCCTGACTGTAGGTTCGCGAGGGATCTGATTTCCAGACACTCCACTTGTATTGATCGTGGATGAAAACCATAAATTGTACAGGCTAGAGTGTTGCAGGATCAGCCCCGGCTTGATGAAATCTCCACACAAGCCAGCAACTAGGTCACCTTTGGGGAAACACCGCTTCTTTTTCACAGAACCTACTCTTTGTCGCTTGGTAGACCCCTTCAACATACAGCAGCGCTTAATCTAAAACAGGACAACACTGCAGTCACTCCTAGCAGTGGGATCCACAGGTAGAATCCTTGAGCACGGTTAATATGGACAGACACCTTTTATTTAACTTCACAGATGCTTCCATACATGATTATATACTGCCACATAACAGGAGGGCTACTGAGAGTCGGATGACACAACAATCACTGCAGATGAGAAGAAAAAAAAAACAGAAAAAATATTCGACGCCATACCAAACTGCCATATCGAGTCACATTCCATCATTCACTGCTAACACATCAGTTTGAGATCTACTCCTTACCTATTAATAACCAACATTTGATTATACTATTATTAAATAAAAAAAAAAGATTGACTTACAGTCAAATTTAAAGAGGAATTACAAAAATGTCATACTTCTGTCTCACAAAGTACATGTTAGTGTTTGTAAATCATATGTGCAACTAAAACCACATTAGGAAACATACTTATAAATGGATTATACCTCAGTCTTAATGGTTGCTTCTGAGTTATTAAATAACTGCTGCTAACCATTTGATATTAGTAAATAAAAAGTGAATTGTAAATTAAAATATTCACTTACGATTAAATATATAAATGTATTACAGAGATGTGTTACTCCTGTCTCACAAGTAATGATATTGTTATTTCATAATTTCATGTATTGTATCACTTAAAAACCAGGATGGGGGTGAGAAGACAGATGGGTGCATTATGTAAATAAGTTGCTGTCATAAGGTAATTAAATAATAATCATATACCATTTAATTCATTTAGGAGTGGTTAATTTAAACATTTTAATGACAAATAACGACTAATAACCAATAATATTATAAGAACGATAAAACCATTAAAACCCTAAATAGAGTTTGCACCAGTTGAGTTTGCACCAGTTGAGTTTGCACGCTCTCCCCGTGTTCACATGGGTTTTCTCCGGGGGGGGCTCTGGTTTCCTCCCACAATCCAAAAGTGTGCAGGATGGGTTGATTGGTGACTTTAAATTGGCCCTGTAGTTGTATGAGTGTGCGTGTGCGCGTGAGTGTGCGCGTGAGTGTGCACACCCTGCAGTGTGTTGGTGACTGCCCAGGGATGGCTCCCACCTGCGCCCATTGTTGCCGGGATAGGTTCTTGTGCCCCCCGTGACCCCAGGTGGGATTAAGCGTTTGGAAAATGGATTGATGGATGGATGGATGGATGGATGGATATTCTGCTTCATAGCATATCATATGACAAGTCACATGACTTGTTCTGTTACATAAGCGGTGTCATTATAACAACAGGCAGCATAATTAGTCACATGGATATTTATAACAATGAGGGTTCATAAGAAGGCTATTTGTATTCTAGAGGGAAAGGTTCAAGTAAAGTATAATCAAATAACCTTTTTTTGTTTTTTAAATTGACAGAACATACAGTCCAAAGTTTATTCCCTTTTAAGGTTGCAAACAAGACAACAATGCATTTAATCACACAAGGAAATTACATTAAAAATAAAAAGTTAAATGAATAGCTTACTTCCTCATTGCCAATGACAAATAAACAATTATTGTGTTTCTGACCACACATCAATATTATCTGGAAACTGGTTGCGCAGAATTAACATCAACCATAAACATCTGATGTCTCTACCACAAAGAGTGATGTATGAGATGTTTTACATGTAGAATGCAATTGATCCTTTCCAGTGTGCGATTCTTACGGAATGTTCTTGTGGGATGTCTGTGATGCGTTGTGACATAAACAGATTCCCAGGATGATCATGTTCCATTTTGAGACTGCAGATGTTTTTCATTTACAAACCCCCTATGGAATATTATAATAAGCAGAAAGAAATTCCTTCCTTTGTGATGTAAACTGAGAATGTTCACATTCCATTATTGATCGACAGACCTGGCCCACGACTGCTCTCTGATGGAAGATTCTCTGTTGACGTTACAGACACAAGTCAGTAGTGGTTGGAGTGACGATCCCTTTGGAAGCTGTTTCTGCCCAAAAGAGTTTTTCGATAAGCTCAAACGGGAGGGAAACATGCAATGAATTATGTAATGGTGTGATACTGCGCAATAGGGCAGAAAGGGGATTCAAGGAGAAGATGGTTATTGGTTGCCATATAATTAACATCCCTCAACCTCAGACAGCATGACTTCCTTCATGAATTTGAATATGAAATGACAGTAAGAGACAGTATTTCATGGCAGCATTATCATAATTTGAAACCTTGGAAAACATTAGCATGCACAAAGGTACCGCTCTTGCTGTGATGATAGAGTGTATATCAGATTCTGTGAATGCTATGTAAGGTGATTTAAAGGTAATAAAGCATTATGACACGCACTGGTCAGCCATAACATTAAATCCACTAACAGATGAAGTGAATAACATTGATTATCCAGTAACAAAGGCACCTATCAAGGGGGCAATTATATGTTAAGTAAGTGAATGGGAGGTTCTTGGAGTTGATGTGTTGGAAGCATGAAAAATGTACGAGAATGTTTGCCATGATGTGACGGCCTGATGACTCAGTCAGAGGATTCCCAAAACGGCAGGTCTTGTGGGGTGGTCCCGGTGTTCAGTGGTCAGTACCTACCAAAAGTGGTCCAAGGAAGGCCAACCAGTACCGGCGACTGGGTCATGGGTGCCCAAGGCCCATTGATGCTCGTGGGGAGTGAAGGGTAGCCTGTCTGGTCTGGCTCTACAGGAGAGTTACTGTAGCACAAACTGCTGAAAAAGTTAATGCTGGCTGAGATGGAAAGGTGTCAGAACACACAGAGCATCACGGCTTGCTGAGTATGAGGCTGTGTAGCTGCAGACCGGTCAGAGCGCCCATGCTGACCCCTGTCCACTGCTGAAGGCGCCTACAATGGGCACGTGAGCGTCAGAACTGGACCGTAGAGCCATGGAAGAAGGTGGCCTGGTCTGATGAGTCACGTTTTCCGTTACATCATGAGGACGTCCGGGTGCATGTGGGTCCTTCACCTGGGGAAGAGATGGAACCAGGGTGCACTTTGGGAAGGCGGCAAGCCGGCTGAGGCACTGTGATGCTCTGGGTGATGTTCTGCTGGGAAACCTTGGGTCCCGGCGTTCATGTGCATGTTACTTCGACACACACCACCTGCCTAAATTGCAGACCAGTTGCAGACCAGGTGGCAGTAGTGTGGCAGGATAATGTACCAATCCACACCACGGAAATTGTTGAAGAATGGTTTGAAGAACATAAAAATGAGTTCAAGGTGTTGATTTGGCCTCCAAATTCCCCCCCCCCGCAATTTACAGGACTTAAAGAACCTGCTGCTAACATCTTGGGGCTGCAGCACAGGACACCTTCAGAGGTCTCATGGAGTCCATGCCTCAGTGGATGAGACCAGCTTTGGCGGCGCGATGGGGACCTACACAATATTAGGCAGGTGGTTTTAATGTAATGGCTGATCAATGTGTATTCAATGTCCACGAGAACTAAAGTGCAAGTGGGTGAAAAGACATTGAAGTACTTTGTATTAAATGAAACAAAAACAATTCTTTAGTCTGCACTAAATCACTTTTTGGTAAACATCTCCCTCTATACTGGCAGACCAAAGCGCCCCCCTCCCCCCCACCCAATTTCCATGTTCTGTTTAAAAAGACAAACATGAAGCAAGTTGACCACAAAACCTCTTTCTGGTGACAAGGCTGCCACAAGCATTTTTTGTCTCTCCATCTGCATATGGGCAGACGAGACTCAAAGAGGTACAGAGCACGGCAATTATGTTAGGGTGTCGAAAAAAACTGAAGCTTATTACCTGGGTAGTAAAGTGTAAGACAGATGTTGACCTCAGTATGTATAAATGAATAGTAGCATAATGAAAACTAACTAGAATTTCTTCTGTTCTCCAGAAAGTTGCTGATATCTTCTCAGATGGCTAGATGAACTCCGCTTCTTTTCCCAAACCTCTCCTCAGGGGCACCACAGCAATTGTGTGTATTTCTTGAACTTCATCACCATGTCGTTTAATTAATTTAAATAATTTGGTGTATCATTGATTAGCCAATTATGGCATGCTAGTGCTCATCACCTAACACAGCTGGATGGAAACTGCAGATAGTGTGACTTGAGGTGTCTGACAGACAGAAATCACAGTTTTACCCAAACATAAAGATAACTTGAACACATTTTTCTTCGGCAGTCGGAGATTTTTAAGTACCTGCCCCTCACCATAGAGAGCCAGCGACCTCAGTGGTTTCACGTTTAACGCCAATTGTAAAAGACAAGCAGTTCAATATACCTGTCGGTTTACCACAGTAACTCACATTTTCAAATAAGGAGCCATCTGTTTCAACCAGCATATTACATCTGCTTTAAAAAGTTCCCAGACCAAGCCCTCTCAAGTCAGAAACAATCAAATAGTGGTGACATTTTACTCACGCTTTCTTGGGACTTTGCACGCAGGTAAAAGCTCTCAGAACAGCGCACTATTATGTCAGACAAATGTATTTCCACTCGCATGGTCAAAGTACATTCGGTTTCGTCAAGCAGTGATGTTTTATTCATCCGCAGGCTTTTTAAAACTAACCATGTGTCCGTTGAGCGCCGGCATGAAAAAAATCAAGGAAATGAATGTCGCTGTCGTTACTGCTGCCTCTCCTGTTGCTGTTGTTTTTTTGTAATGTAAAGAGAGCAGACAAGGGCTTCTGTCACTGCCCTTTGACTCCTTCTCTGGTGATTTTTGGAGAGCCTGTAATACTTCCTTGCCAGCCAACCACCCCCCCCCCCCCCCAGACTGTGACATCCAAAAAGCGGGATTACTTTCAGCTAGACTTTACCAACCCGGCTTCTGCCTGAGGCAGAGGGTCTCATCAGCCGGCCACTCCCACGCGATGTCAACGGGGTTGATCTTTTTTGCCCTTCCATTATTTACAGAAAATTATTTCCCCTCCTCCAGCGATCCTCGAAGTATTAGAGGAATGTGGCTCGTGGGATGGGCGCTTACGCACAAAGCCGGGTGTGAGTGGGCATGTTCTACAGACCACCGGGCCGCAAACACCTCCAATAGCTCTTACGATCCTCATCGCCCTATAATATTCCCTCATTTATAAAGTGCTTCTGTTGACTTTGCTGCCATCGGTTTCGCTCTGGCTTCCTAAGACACCCTCACCTCACGGTACCCGGGACTCCCCAGTGAACTGTCCCGTCCCACACCAGCAGCAAACATCACTCACTTCCAGCTCGTAGAGTAACTGTAGGTTATTTGGCGCGCGGTATTAGGCCATCCATAATTAAAACCATCAGCTCACACGCCTCCCTGACTTTTAAGTAACGCTCGTTCCACATCAGCTGGGAGCCGAGAGAAATGGGATTTTCCCAGGTTAAACTTCTGGGTGTGATGACCTTTTACATGGTGTTGTGGGCCTGGTTTTCATGTATGGAATGCCTGCACTGCATAAACTGGCAGCGGGACTCATACCAAGAGAGCATTTCCGATTCCCTGCCAGCACTCACATTTATTCCAGAGACAATCCTCTTACCCGCCTGGCTGTGTGCCTGCCTAAGACATAGTCCCAGGGAAACAGAGGAGACGGAAAACAGCAGCACAGAGCAGACATCCAGGAGCATGTTGTAAGCCACCTTGGGACAGCAGTACTTAATACACTGGACAATTAGCAGGTATCATGCATGCTTATGCAACCGCAGGAAGATGCATATCATTCTGTGCTCCCTGCTCTGGGAGCTAATGCTGGCTTTCATTGCATTTATTTTACCGTGATACGCAACTCTACTAAGAAAAAGCAGCACGTGGGAATTCGCAAGACATCAGCGCCGTCTAGAAAAAGATGAGCGTATTTGTTCGAAAAGGGTCAAATGTTAAATATTCATGCACCCTTTTGTATCTGGTGTCTTTACCTCCACAACGAGCGCCAGGGGAGAGAGGGCGCCACGCTGGAGGAGAATCCGCTTTCTCTGCCCGGCAACGTTCGGCCGCCAGAGAAGCCAAAACACGAACGTCCGCATCCTCTGGTTGGTCCTTCTCTCGTGAGTACGGCCACTGATGAGGAATGTGCGCCTGCGCGGCACATCGTGCGAGAAAAGGGTGACTTCTGGCTTGCGACCAAAGAGAGACTAGAGCAGGCAGAATGAATACCGGAGATAACGAGCACATGACCGAGCGTCACACGGCAAATCGATGGATAAGCCGCATGCAATTAGACCTACAGTACTACCTCAAAGAATCTGTATGATATAAATCAAATAGCAACGAGTAGACACTTGAATACCAAGACATGCACATCTCCTGAACCTATTATCAACCTAGGCATTAAGTAGCTACCTTTTGTATAAATGAACAATGAAGCAATTAAGAGCCGTGTGAAGTCTAATTCAATGGAGTCTGATGTCCACAATGGTCCGGAATGGTTTGGGCACCCCTTTCTGTTGGTCTCACACCCTCGTTTTAAACACATGACACTTGTGCTTGAAGACATGGCCGAGCCCCTGAAAGATTCTACCAAATGGACCCCCCAAATCCAAAGTCACCATTATCCACGCTCACACACGCCCCAGTGCCTGGGCCCAACCTCCACCGTCATTGGCGGCCTCCCAGTGCCCAGTAGAGGAAGCTGAGGACCAGCACAAACACCACCCCCCCCGATGTAGGTGCTCTCATCCACTCCCTAGTGTTGCATGGGCTGCACGCTTTACTTGGCCACGGAAGAGGGGTGTTTTTTTGATTCCACCCGCCTCCCATCAGGAGCCCAGCTGACAGTAGGGGGCGCTGTATGGGGATCAGAGGGAGGGCAGGCTGAGGAGAATTAGAATGGGGTCGGGATTAAGCAGCGCAGTGGGGCTCGAATCCCCTGCTATTGAAAACGTTCTGCTTTGAACGGACAATGTTGCACTTCTGCAGACTTTGCACAATAAGCTTATCACTCGCTCACTCTTCCCTATCTGTCACACTTCTGCCACTTATCTGTCTCCTATTTTCTAATCCTTTGCAATACAATATTTGCATTATGTTCACGTTGCACTGTATATCCATATTTATTGTCTTATTGATGTAGTGACATATAATTGTGCCCTGCTTTTCGCACATTAATTGGTACTTGTGTTCTGTGTTTAATTTGTGTTTACCAGGGGCTGGAAGGATATGCAGAGTAAGATTTTCGTTGTAGAGTGTAACTGACTGTTTACTGGGCATATGAGAATAAACCCTTGAACCGAATTGAATAAAATAACCACTGGAGACCGAGGTTTTGGCATGAAGGATTTGCAATAAACTTGCAAAGTTTGTATTGACTGTGATATGTGTCGCAGCCAGAGCCTCTTTAAAACCATCAAGGGATTTTTCAACAAAAGGGTTTTACCTGATTGCCATATGAAAAGCTGAATTCAAATCTAATTTAGGTTTGGGAATCTGTGCAGAAGTACAGAAATTAAGCCAAATTAAGGGAATCAAATTAATTTAACACAGATCCCTCCAGCTTCAGACAGGAGGGACATCTAGTTTGCTCATGCATTAGTTTCACGTCCCCAGTTGTGAGCTTTTGGGGCACATTGCTAAAGATATTTGGTTAAACTATTAAACTACAGTGTATCAAATCCAAAACGATTCAACTACATTATAAAAATATGTTCTACGACACAATCGATTCAAGCTACACCAATCAGCTGTTTGTCTGGTCCAGTTCATACAGACTACCGGGTCGCCGAGCCAGTCTGCTCCAGGCACCGAATGTTGGCAGGCGTGAGGTAATGCGTACAACAGATGCAGCGATACCCAGAGAGCAGTCTTCCTTAAGCGGCAGGTCTCCCTCAGGAAGACAGGGAGTCTGTAAAGGGCACCGACGCGTGATGCAGCGAATGGGAAGCTGGGGCAGATGTGTGAGGCTGTAAATAAAGAACTGATCACATGGTACCAGGATGGCTTGGGCAGGGCAGGAAGTCAGGCTCCCCTTATGAGCGAGCGGTGCGATGCACATTTGATCAGAGAATGTTTTTTTGTATATGTACTGATGGTTTAGTCAGGCTTTCGTTCCTTAAAAGGTGCCAGAGATGATACATGCTATCAGAGCAATGCAGGAGGAAGGGAGAGCTTGTGCCTGCGAGGTGCTTAGCGGTGATTAACAGCAAGTGAGAGAACTCGGCCGGGCCTGACTCCCTGATAGGCACACCAGCAGCGAAGAGCAGCTCTTCAGCGACGACCGACGTGCGCTTCCTGCCGGGGCGGGTTTCTCCCGGGAGACATCCTGACATTTAGAGGAAGCAGCTTGATTACAGCGCCATCGTCCTCCACACTGTCACCGCCAAGGCCGCTCGGGTCCCCTTAGCGTCCGTTAGGGCACAGGTCATCAGTACCGCTCCCGGACATGGTGCTTCAGGGACTCCGAGCGGCGGATGACGGACAGGGAGCTCAATGGCGATACCAGGATCCAATGTGCTCAAGCGATCGGGTCGAACTCTGTGAAGGAGCACGAGAATGAAGACCTCTGCTACCAACATTAGCACAATTTTAACATGTTAATATATGTTATGAATATTTTATCTGAATATCTTTCATGCAGTCTTTATTGGTCCATTTTTAAATTTTTGGCAAGGATTTATTTTTTTTTTCCAGAAGACATATTTAATCAGCATTTATTTAATTCTGTATCCATCGAAAGAAGCCATTCCCACAATGCCACATAATAAATATACTGCTGATATGATAGTTTTGTTTGGCAAAATAAAACACGTAAACCCCAGGAATGGTTCTTGTTAAAAGTAATTACAAGCGCAGGAACAAAATTGTTTTTATGGCTGGAACGGCTTTCCCTTTCAGCAGCGTTCAGATAGAGGAGAATTAAAAAGCAGAAAAGTAATGGAAAAATGCGTAAACTGAAGCAAGAGACACAGCTGAGTAAGTCAGCGAAATGGCAGCTCTGTGGTGCTGCTCACGGGGGCACAGAATGCTAAACACTCAACGGAGAGATTTTGATTGAATGTTGGGATCTCAGTATTGGCACTTCATCTAAATGACTTTAAAATGCACTATTCCCGTCATGCCGGGTGCAGTCAGCATTCGACTGCTCGTGTCACATGACTGATAACCCTGGCGTCTAGGAACACTCTATTTTCACGTAATGAAAGATAGAACGATACTATTATCAAGTGTAGCCTATTCTAAAACATAGTCTACTCTCTTTTTACAAAAATGTTAAGCTGACATCTAGCTTATTGTCAACAGGACGTGGTACACCATCATTTATAAATCTAAATATATTTTACTAAAATCCTTGATTAAAAACAACAAAGCAGAAAGATACTTAGGATATATATTTGTAATCTCTGCATATAAACTGGATCATTTTGATCAGTGAAATAATTGGACATTGTTTGGTGTGTCGGATGTGCAAGATAAGATTCAGAGGCCTGTAACTGAAGGAATGAAGCAGCGGATGGATGGAAGTGAGGTAGAAACAGCCAGTTTTACAATAGCGAGCTAAAAGCCAGCAATCAAACTTCACACCTGACCCTGCCTGCTGTTTGAAATTTCCGACACGGTAAATATTTTTCAAACTCACTTGAGGGCCTTCATGCAAATTTGATGTTTTGTTTCTCGTGACGCAAAGCGCGACCGTCGATCTTTAAATTGAAACGCCTGGCGATAGGTAGCACAGGATCACACACGTGCACGGCCGACATTTATATTCAGAGTGCGGCTAGAAGCAGAACGGGGAGTGAGTCAGAGATTTATAGGTGATATTTACAAGTACGGCGTACACTCCTTGCCCCCCTGATCATATCAAACTGGGGTGGCCACTGGTGAATAAACCCCTCCCCCATAAAACAGCCCATCCTGTTTACTTATTTCTGCTTTTTCCCTGCTAACAATTTTTTATACTAGGAACAATTATCAAACGTTACAATTAAGCTACAGAACCATTCAAAGTGTCCAATTTTCCTGATGGCCCCAGAATGTTATCCCACTACTACAGCTTAGAATAATAGCATATATGCAAATGAGGGGCATGGTAAGGCAGAGGGTGACACAGGTCATGGGTGCAAGGCTGGGTGGTGTATTTGTGGTGTACACAATAATATTTACACTGGCAGCTGTCCCCTGAGGGAGCTGCACTTTAGGGGCCCGCTGTTTATCTTAACAGGCCGCTGGCCCTCACAGGGTGCTCCAGCAGTCGCTGATTGCAGTAGGGTTAGGGACATTTGGCATGGGTGCAAAAGCTTGATTGTGTGGGGGCGTAAATGTTGTTAGTTTTTGAATTGAAGCGAATGGAGTCGCACTGAATTGAGTCTGGGCAGGAGTAGAGCCCCCTGCCCCGCATGTTTATTGGCTTAGACACTCGTGTCAGGGAATAACGTTCTTTCCCTATTTAGCATTGTGACAGGCATGTTCTTGGGGTCCAGATCATTGTAATACATATAGACAGACCTCGCTGGTCTGTATAATTCAATGTTATTTACTTTACTTCTCTAGACCAGCATATGGCCCAGAAATCACAGTCTAAAATGTATACTTTTCACTTTAAATTTTAATATCTTTTTATTGTATTTTATTTTCTATCATTCACCTATAATTTTTACTGGTATCCCATATTGTGCATCTGACAGGCTGCCTATGACCCTGAACAGAATAGACCAGAGTTTCTCAATCTGGTCCTTGGGGTCCTGCAGACAGTCCATGTTTTTACTCCCTCCCAGCTACCGGGAGGGAACAAAAACACGGACCGTCTGTGGGACCCCGAGGACCGGATTGGGACACACTGGAATAGACAGTTTGTGGACGGATGTATGTATGATTTTTAAAGTTATATGGTTACCTTTTTACGTTCGCTTTTTAAAGATGTGCCTGGCTGATATCTGTCTGTTGTCAGTGTGCTCTTAGCATGGCAGAGAAGCCTCGTGACATTAACGTCGGAAGGAGCTGAGAGAAGGAGAAGAAGAAGAAGCCTCAGAGCGGAATACGCTTTCGCCATAGCGGCAGGAGCGACGGCTTCGGGAAGCGGCCGCACTGGTGGGTTTATTTAGCCGGGCGGAGCGCACAAGGCCACCGGGAGAGAAATCGGCGGCAGGCAGACGCAGGTGCTGCTAAATGGGCTTTTAAGCTGCTGTTGCATCATGCGGTGGCACCGTGTCACACCGGGCCTCATAAAGGGTTTTCATGCGGCTGCAGGCTGCTTCACCGGGCGCCGCAGCCTAGAAGAGCCAGAGATTAGCTGAGGGATCAGGCAGAGGTAACGGGCAGCACCCTGCAAATGTACGGCGGCCGCCTCTTCCGTCGCGGGCCACGCCGCGCTTTCCCAGGGCTCGACATCCTCCACACCAAGGTGGGGCGGGTGGGGCTGGAGGAAAAAGATCGCCCATGAAGCAGCTTTCTGGGGGGGGCGTGAATCTCACTCTGCTTTAAATAAAAGGCCACTCCGATACTCAGAGATGGAGATTTCAGGTCCAGAAAGTACAGATCCAGACCAGGATTTTCTTTCAACCAACCAGTTGAGCATAAAGAGTCACAGGCACAGAGAACTCAACTGGTTGGTTGAAACAAAATCCTGGTCTGGATTTGTACTTTCTGGACCTGAAATCTCCACCTCTGCCGATACTGCAACATGCAACAGCTGTGCCCCTCCCTTTATTAGGACCCGGACGCTGCTTTTGGCCAAATGCGCCTCAGACTTTGAGAGTCAGCACAGCTGACTCAGCACTACAGAAAATGCTAGTAAATTATGCATGCCAGCAAGTCGCTATATAATGAGGAGGACCATTAAATCAACATCTGAATAATGTACCACATAGTACAATACTGCATAATATATTAGCTACAGTCCACAGAGCGACACATCCTCATGTGTAGGTATCCAATTGTTAGCTTATATGTTTTCTCACTCTGTTCTTTCTGCTCCTTATACACAGAGCAGAATAATAAGGTAAATTATCATTTGTGCACTGTTATTTCTGCATTTGTCCCTGTCTTAAATACCCCAGGGTCCCCCAACCTCCCCACCTCAACCCCAGAGTCTATGCCTTGAAAGTCATCTAACAGGCAGAGAGAGTGTACAGGAGGTGTTTTCCCACCTTTTGTCGAACCTTCCCAGCAAGGCTGGATGGGAGACCCCCCCCTTACGCTCCTACCCGGCGAGGCGGTAATTGGACGTCAGGCTTTCAGCCTCCCACGGATGCAGGTTCAAATCGCTGTTGACATTTCCATTCAGCCTAGCCGCACATTCGCTGCCCCGCCTCACCAACCACCATGAAAATCGGCGCAGGTCATTACCTAAAAGATCTTTCTGTTGATTTCCATCAGAAGTTGATTTAAACTAGAATACAGACACTCCTGACTTAACAACAGAGTTCCGTTCCTATGACTAGGTTGTTAAGCGAATTAGTCTATAAGCAATATTTCAAGTATACTGTACTGGTAGTGGGTTTGTGTCAACCATATTTAGATATTGTTTTGATGCCACCATTTATAACATTTTGTATTTTTATAAATGTTTATACAGTAGTGTTCTGTGTGCTGTAATAAACAGAATAGAAGAAATCAGCTGTAATATACATTACTTAGGTTTGCATACTGTAAATACAGGGAAATGGAGACTGCGAATCTGAGTGTTGTGATTGCTGAGCAACTGCAGGAACAAGACTGAGACTGAGACTAAGACCTAGACTAAGACTAAGACTGAGACTGAGATTTAGACTAAGACTGAGACTGAGAAAAGGTAATTTGAGGTGAGACACTTGATGCCGAGACACCGCGCTGTCATGTCCAAGACCAACGTTCTCGTACAGCGTACAATACTGACTGGTCAGAGTGCTGGTCCTAAGTCCAGGTGGTAGGTAAACAGGTGAGTTGTTAATGATGAGCGTCTATATAACGGAATCAATTCCACATGATATCTGCGTGAATCTTCACAGGAAAACTTCCCAAAGTCGTTTCACCAAGACTCACATGATATTACACATCTGACAAATTCCAATCTATGCACATGATGCCTAAATGGAATGATTCATGATATTTCAATTAGTCCGTTGTTTAATGTCCCCTCACTATCCGCATAGGGATCTCTGGATTTCATAGTCAACAGGCCTCGCTTTTGTGACAAGTTACACATTGGCAAACTATCTCCGTATAGCAACCGATTTTATGCACCACAGATCATTTTTTTACAAAGATAATTGAGACACCAACAACATAAAGCAATAGCTATAAGTATCGATTTCGGTTTGAAAAATAAACACTTTCTCTCCGCAAAGGCTGTCTATTTTGCCTTCCCGGTGGTCATATTGAAATGAGATTTTATATTCACCAGGACACGGCGGAGATTTGACAGGCTGCTTTATGGCTGAGAGGAAATCTGACGATTTCTATTTCGAAAAAAGTGAGAGGGAAAGATCCAATCTATTTTTTTGTTGTTGTAAATTCAAGGTTGGGTAAACATCCAGTGGCTTAAAATATTCTCTACAGATCAATGGTGCAGTTACTGTGGCAGTCTGTCCACAACAATTCATCAGGCCAAGCTGGTAAGTGTATCCACTGTAATGTGTGAGCAATTACTGCAGTAGGTAACACAGCAGTTAAGGATGGTGGTTGCTGGTTCAAGTCCCGGGAGGGGCCTTGCTTGGGCCTTAGTTTTAATGAACTGCTTTTGCAAAATATTTAGTGAAACTAGGGGGAGGAGTTACTTTGGAGGAAACTGTCAGTTTAGCAATTAACTGCAAAAGTGTAGCTTGTGAACTAAATCTTTCAGGATGGTGTTGGAGTGGGTATGTTATGATGAAGGATGAAACACTTTTCGTTCATGTTAAAATCTGTCTGGCTGGACGCAGAGGACTGTTATACAACCTACCGGAGGTCAGTGCTGTTCTCAGACAGCAGACCACAGGCCTGCAAGGTGTTTAGCTGGGGATCAGTTTAACTTAGTTCCGCATGGATCAGTCCTTCACCACCAACAGTGAGATTCAATGGTTGCATGATCACTAAAACTGAATGGACACCATAAGATCTCAGAAATGATTCTGCATCATTTAAAGCCCACTTGGGATTATTATCATAATTATAATACCAGCAATATTATCAACTGGCATTTTTGGATTTGACAAAAAATGCAGCATTTTAAGTATTTGAAACATGTAATGGGAACAGAGAATCAGTCATTATCCTAGATCATGAGGAATGTTCTTGTGCTCTAATTCTGTTTAATCGTTCTGTTATGAGGTTTATTTAATTTAATTTAATTAAATTTTATCTTTATTTGATTGTTTATTTGTTTGTTTGTTTGTTTATTTACTTATTTCTGTTTTTGATCTTGAAGTGCTTCCTGGCACTTGCCTGCCTGTCATTGTAAATGAGTAACTGCTCTTAATGCTTTGCCTGATCAAATAAAGGTTAATGAATGAATGAATGAATGAATGAATGAATGAATGAGAATCGTTACGCACATGGCTTGGCTCCGTCTTTCAGCACGTCGACGAGCCCCAGAACATCCAAGAGGACCCGCCGCTCCCGATAACCAATTATTTGCGTGTATTTAAATGTTATGGGGGGGCGGGGTTCCATGACAGTGTCCCAGCTTTGCACATAGGCGGTTTGGGTCCAGCCAGAGCCCCCGCCAGCATGATGGTGACCTCAGCGCCCGCGGGTGTGTGATACAGATCGGCGCTGGGCGTAGTCCCCTGCCTCACGCCCCTATGCAAACATTTGCATTACAAGACAAAGGTACGAATTTACATGCGAGGCGCTCGACCAGGGAGGCCTGCGAGACAGGAGTGGGAGGGAAAGGGGGGGCTAATTTACATCAGCTGCGACGGCGGATGCAGTGACGGCGGATGCAGCACAGCAGCGCACCCAACCTTACCCCTTGGCAGCTCCCTCCGCCTCTGCCGGCCCCGGCCCCACCCTGGTGGCCCCTGCCGGGCTCATTAGTGACGTCACGATGAGGTCACAGCTCCATCACTGAGCTACCTGCCTGTCAGGCTCCTAGCTGCTCATTAACACTGCCAGTCGCCGGAAAAACAACTGGACACTTATGGGGTCAGGGACGCGGCTGCTGTTTTTGACACGGGCCCATGTTTCGAATGCCTGAGTAACGAACCCCCTCCCCCCCCCCAGTCTGCAGAAATGCAAGGTTAATTGGTTTTCTATTTTTGACCTCTCAATCATTAACTGGCACTGGTCTATTAGTTTTCAGGAGAAGCCATCCTATTGGCCAGGCCACAGAGAATATGCTCTGGAATTTGCAGTGATTGGACAGGCAAAAAGGCTAATTTGCATACATTCCCTCAGACATTATAAAAGGGAAAGTACTTTTTTTTTTTTGCACTGAAAAAACTAAAAATGCAAAAACTCTTGTATTTTGTTTGGTTACTTATGATTAT
>JAODKE010000050.1:5999923-6013680 GCA_026779605.1 Mormyrus hasselquistii | reverse complement strand
GGGACTGGACATTGGATGCTGGGGACAGATTAGCCCCGGGGTGCGACTCGGGGACTGGACATTGGATGCTGGGGACAGATTAGCCTAGAGGTGCGACTCAGGGACTGGACATTGGATGCTGGGGACAGATTAGCCACAAGGAGAGCCCGAGTAAGGAATTCATGCTGGTTGTGATTAATGAGCATAACTGTGATGTTTACTTGGCTCCACCCTGTCTCAGGTGCAGCTGCTTGCTGTGATTTATGAACAGGATGGACTGCGTTTCGTGTGTAAACAGCTGGTTTGACTCTTACCCTTCAAGTTCATAGCAATTATAGCAAGTAACTGAGCTTTGCTTTCCAGATGACGTTCAGATTGAGGTATCTTTTATGTAACATTTTACTTGACGGGGCACAAATACTTAGTAATAACTCAGTTACTACTGAAATACAAATCAAATACAAATATAGTAGCTACTTAAATGGTGCATCACGATTCAGTATGATGAACAAACACAAGATCAGTATTTCACTTGTGCTATTCGTTACACTATTGTTCCTTATTCCTTAATTAGTTAAAGAGATAAAAGATGTCGTGACGCATTAATGAAGAACATGAGATCAATATGTAACCAAGACTTAGTTTGTGATTAATACATACGTAATAACATACTACATTTTTGTGTCTTATGTACTTTTTATGGCAAGCATTCGGAAGAAGGTAGTAAAGGAAGAAAAGTGCATTGCAAATCCTTTTAACTTTACATGCTGCTCACTGAAGTTACAAGAAGTATAAATTCATAAATAATGCAAAACCAGATTTCAGGGAACCTCTACATTACAGCCACTGAATTAGAAAATGATGTAAATCCTGTATCCGTGTCACATGGTAGGAAGTGAATTCCTTGCCAGGTGCTGTGTTGACACAAACTTTGAGCGTGGGCGATTCCCAATCCGGTTTCGGCCGGTTGTGCGGTGAGGTCATTACTTAGGCATGAGGGCAGGCAGCAAGCATGCTGGAAACTGAAGCTGTAATGGCATCCTGGCCATTTAAGAAAGACAGGCACAAAGACTGCTGTAAGGCAGAGCTGAAATGTCACAGGCACCTCACGGAAAGCTGGAAGTACCAAACCAGTCCCTTCCTCCACATGCCCTTCAGGCCAGCTAGTTAATGAGCTCTACCCTAAAGTCTTTCATTAAATTTCATGGGGTTCGAGGGTCTCCCCCAGTGGCGAATCCACCAGCGAGTCCATCCCACGTCCTGCCAGTTCACACCACCTGCAGACAGAAGTGTCTCCGGGACCACCGTACTGTTACAGCGATGCTGAGGATTCGCCGTGTGGTGCCCCAGTCCACTGTTAACTGCTGGCTCTTTAAAGTTGAGCTTTTTTCCTCTTTTTTTCAAGCTTCTCAATTCCATCATTAATTGTTCTTCACACCGACTGTGTTCGCACTGTCATTTCCCCTGATATATATTTGTGAGAATGCTTAATAAGTTGACAAAAGAACAAAAATATGTCTGTTTTTGTGTTTGTGAAATTATTAATGCATTTAATTATGGAAGACTCATCACACATCCCAGCCTTGACGCATAAAGTAATTGAATGATTAGCATCTTGATTAAGATCAATTTTAAACTAAAGAAGCTTTAATTGTTTTGAGGGCAAAAACAATTCAACACAAGATTTTAATCTGCTTTTAATGACTTCATATTATCCAAAACACACCTCCAATCATTTAGTAAATAAGACATGTAACTTGTATTTGTTACTCATTTAAGTTCTATTTAAGAAACTGTAATAAAACTAGAATAAGCAGGAGGATCTCAGGAACGCAATGGCACAAAGGCTCAGTTGGAAGTCGCTGCTGCCTTGCACCTCCTGAGCTGGGCGTTGCAGATTTCTTCTCTCTCCTGTTTGTGGCATCTGCATGTTCTCCCTGCATCGTGTGGGTGCCTCCCTGCGGCCCAGAGACTTGCAGTTCAGTTAATTAGCATCTGCCCATTGATTATGCGCATGTGTGCCCTGCTATGGCCTGGCATCTCATTCAGGATCTACCCACGCCTTGTGCTCTATGCTGCCTAGAATAGGTTCCATCTTAGACATGACGTGTTACACCTGCGTCACTATTTTGTTGTTGCTGGGGGTTCATCAAGGCCTGAACGCCCTGGTCCTGAACCCACAGTAGGGCCTCCAGGCTATGATAAGACTGGGCAGGGAGTTTTTCTCCGCGCTACTGGAGTGCAAGACTCTGAACTGTGTTCAGTCTGCTAGAATCCTGTTTTATGGTGCTGTTTTTATCTTTCCACATCTGGGTCTTCCTGTCATGCAACAGCTTTTCCAGCCAGCAGCCATACCTCCCTTGAGTTACCCGTTACATCCAACGGATCCTGTCGGAGTGGAAAACCTGGCCAACGGTTCCCTGGTCTGACTCGGGGTGTTTTCTCTCTGCGATTGTCAGATGTTTGACGTAAACATAACGGGTTTTATTGAGCAGCCCGGCTGTCCATGTGACAGTGGGCCGATAGGGCAGAGAGCCCCCATGAGGAGCGTTATCCCACCACCCCGTCTCCTCGCGGCACTTCTGTGGCTCCTACCAAAGCACGCAGCATCTGGCTCGAGAGCCGGCAGCACTCGTGACATCGTGCCAAAATCAAAAGCAGCGCTGCAGTGTCACGTTCCTGGCCCGAGGGTCCGAGACCTCCTGTGTCATCCCCACAGGACATGCTGCGTGAGGTCATCTTCATAATAGTTTAATAGCCAAGTCTTGAAAAGTGATGCTCACTACGGAAATACCCTCAGTTCACTATTTTAAAAATGAGTGCATTACATACGCTACATGGACCGAAGTATTGGGACACGTGGCCATCACACCTACAGGGATTTTCATGATATTCCATTCTAAATCCATAGCCGTAACAAGATGAAGTTGTTCCCCCCATTTGCAGCTAAAACTGCCACTCTTCTGGGAAGACTTTCCACAAGATTTTGGGAATTTTTACCCATTCACCCAGAAGAGCATTTGTAAGGTCAGACACTGATGTTGGATGTGAAGGCCTGGCTCACAATCTCCATTCTAATTCATCCCAAAGGTGTTTGATGGGGTTGAGGTCAGGGATCTGTGTAGGCCAGTCAAGTTCTTCCGCACCAAACTCACTCAACCATAGACATAACTTTGCACACTGGGGCACAGTCAGTGGTAAGCAGAAGCATTAAGTGTTCCCTTACCTGGAACTAAGGGACCAAGCCCAAACCCTAACAAACAACCCCATACCATTATCCCTCTTCCACCAAACTTTACAGTTGGCACAATGCAGTCAGGCAGGTAACGCTCTCCTAGCATCGACCAAACCCAGACTCATCCATCATACTGCCAGACAGAGAATTGTGATTCGTCACTCCACAGAGCACCACTCCATCCGATGTTTGGCATTGCGTTTGGTGACATGAGGCTTACATAAAGCTGCTCAGCCATGGAAGCCCATTCCATGAAGCTCCTGGTGCACAGTTTTTGTCCTGGGGTTAATGCCAGAGGAAGTCTGGAACTCTGCAGTCACTCAGTCAACAGAGCATTGGCGACTTATACGCACTATGCACCTCAGCACTCGGCGAGTCTGCTCTGTTACTTTACGTGTTCTGCCGCTTTGTGGCTGAGTTTCTGTTGTTCCTAAACAATAATACCACTTACAGTTGACCGTGGAATATCTAGCAGGGAAGTAATTTCACAAACTGACTTATTGCAAAGTTTGATTCACTGAGCTCTTCAGAATGACCCATTCTTTCAGAAATGTTTGTAAACATCTATTTTGCATCTATATGAAGGCTTGTTCAGTAAAGAAAAAGTTGCTACATATATACTATTAGACCAAAGGGCGCTGTTAAGGAGCTCTCTGGATCCCACATGGGGGGACACGTTTGTGCGGTGAGTCCAGCACGGGCTCACTGACACTTGACAAGGCCTTCAAAACACTTGAAGATGCATTAGGACCTTTTGCTATAAGGTCCCCATGTCCTTAAATACTGACAGCAGACAGCTCCTTCTCTTACATATATGTCGCCACTTCTGGTCTTAGTACCTGTCTAAACATGCCTAGTGACATTTCCTGGGGAACTCTGGATGCTAGAACTTCTGAAAATAATGCATATAATTTTAACTCCCTCTATAATCAGCGACACCTTTGGCATTATCAAAAGCCACACAAAATGCCACGAGAACTATGGTAATACAACCTATTTATGATCAACTTTTATTTTATTTTTTTTATCTTTTCCTAGACGCTCTGATTATACAACATTTCCAACATGTCCAAAACATTTCCAGTTTCCTGTTAGCTTTCATTTTGGGGGCAGGAAATATTAAAACCAATCACATGCACAGCCCAGACATATCACTCGACTTTAAATTCAAAGCTGTATAATTAACTGCCAAAGACAGCTGACTCCTGTGGGCGCAGAGTCACATGTGGCTGGTGCGCAAGCACCAAACCTCACGACTGAATGTGCTTCTGAAACTCCAAGTCATACAGTGGAAAAACATCTCCTCTTTATCGAAAAATATGACCATTTCGTGACAGGTCCTTTTTTGTTCTCTTTACAGAGAGCAATTATCCTCGCCTTTTACCCTGCGGGAAAGGCAGCATCTTCAGAAAGTCACTGAATGTCACCCTAAATGTTCATCTTATGGACACACCGTGTTGTTCTTCGCTCTAATGCATTTTACATGCGCTCACCGCGATCTGAAGTATTGTCATTCCCTCCGCCGTAATGATGCGTTACTCTAGGGAACTTGGCAAAAGAGCATTCTTGTTGACAATTTAATGCCCAGCAAATCATTTTCATATATTGTCTTCTTGGATTATATCCCGGTGAATCTACTGAAACACATTACAGGTCAAACTAGATGAAAAGTGGTCTTTAACTCTTTGGCGTCGCCTGGGGTTGTGTAATTGCTAATCATTTTAAGTGCCGGAGGGTTCCGCAGGCTATTTTGGGTCTTGAGATAACCTAAGGGTCCATGGGACACAGCCAGCAAACTGCAGTCCCTGATTTTTTATTTTTTTTTTGCCAATAAGCCAAACCCCTGGAATTCAATGCGCTGGAAGCTAGTCAATTTGATTTATGAATTAATGAATTTATTATTTATGTATGACACTGCTAATTAAGGGGTGGTGGTGCAGTGGATAGCATTGTTGCCTCACACCAATAAGACCAGGGTCTGAGTCTCTGCCATAGCCCCAAGTGTGTGGAATTTGCATGTCCTCCCAGTTTCGCCCTGGGGTTTCCTACTGGTGCTCCAGTTTCCCCTCATAGTGCAAAAACACGCTGAGGTTAATTGGAGTCGCCAGATTGCCCATAGGTGTGCATGTGCGAGTGAATGGTGTGTGTGTGAACGGTGTGTGTGTGTGCCCTGCGATGGGTTTGTGCCCCATCCGGGTTTGTCTCCTGCCTTGTGCCCGCAGGCTCCGGACCCCCCTGCAGCCCTATTTAGGACTAGCAGCTACAGGAGGTGAACGGAAGGATAGATAAATGGCCGCCGCAGATACCTTGACAGTCAATAAATAAGCACATCGGCAGGCAGCTGCATAGACCTTGATCAGATGGTGAACATGACTCTTCCGGCTTGCCGTCACGGTGCTCCACGTCTTGTGGTGCGCGGCACTTACGTGACTTTGAGTACAAGTGGATTAAACTTGCAGGAAGTGCCTGGGGGCCCCACTCAGCGACACTCAATGTCGCGCTAAAGGCCGCTGACATTATCAGCGGTGTGACACTCCCGACTGACATTTGTCGAATAATATCATTAAAATGGAGGGCTCTGGATATAAATGATAAACACTAATGTTTGTCGGAAATTTCAAATCAAGCACACAATTAAAGTTTCAAATGCAGCTGTTTTATTTGTTTTCTATAAGTACTTTAAAAAGCCATTTTTATAAATTTGACTAAATACGATATGTACGAAGCTTTAAAATACTGTAATTAATGCTAAATTAACGCCGGGCATTAGAATGCATGCAATTATTAAATCAGTTTTGTCACGCTAATACGAAGAGAACGTGTTGTGCGTAGTTAAACGCAAACTAGTTTGGTGTTAGCTAAAGCATAAACAGAGACCTGGGCAGATGCCCTCCTGGCACAAATGCTCTTCGCGTTTGCTGTCATTTGTGTTCAGTCTGCTGACAAGGTAAACTGTCTACCTAACTCTGGACTGTTTTCTCAGGCCCCCCCAAGCACCACAGCGCCACCACGCTGTCTCCAGGGGCCCGTTCGGATCCAGCAAACGCTACGTGAAGTTGACGCGGGAGAACCTGAGCGCGAATAGTTGACTCCTCTCGTTCCATGAACCGGGAAGTTTAATAACCAAACTTTTATAGAACCGGCAATACATTTACATACTTAGCTGTCAAGCTAATGCTCTTTGTCAGAACTCACAGGGGCACCAAGTAATGGGTATTAATAACAACAATCCAATACCAGAACAAAAGGGTTTGAGCTGTAAACAATGTGACTGAGGGATTCAGCACACGTCTGCTGTTAGCGTAGCGCTATCTTCAAATTTCGGAATAGCTGTTGCATTTTGCATTTTCATATTTCCACCGTGTTCATGATTTAGAAGGAATTTACACCTATCTATTGCCATGGTAACACCTGTCTGATCATTCTTTTGTTTATGTTTTCCTTCCTGCAGTCTGCAGCTTCCTTCTCCCCAAGACAAAGATTTTCGCTCAGAAATATAGGCAAAGAAACTGGGTCACAATATCAAGGGTGGCCTACAATCTAACTGATGCTCAAAGAAAAATGAGCAAAGTATTATGTAAGCTGCATTTTACAAGTATTAGTCATTGTGATTATGATTGCAGTTTAAATGTTCCAGAATTTAAATTTGTTTGTGAAAAGAGAATATCTCTGTTTTTATTTACAGTAATTGCTTTACCTGGAGATGACCGGCGACCCAGAGACTATTGCAGGAGGAGAAGAGGGTCAGTACCCATCGAACCGGCAGAACAAAGCGCTCAGAACTCAGGGATTCAGGTAGAGGGGAATTCAGAATTACACGTTCACCTGAACACCGTGCGGGAGGAGCCCCATGCAGAGACGAGGGCCAGATGAGAGCCTGAGGTGATAGGAAGTTCACCTGAACACCGTGTGGGAGGAGCCCCATGCAGAGACGAGGGCCAGGTGAGAGCCCGAGGTGTTAGGAAGTTCACCTGAACACTGTGTGGGAGGAGCCCCATGCAGAGACGAGGGCCAGGTGAGAGCCCGAGGTGTTAGGAAGTTCACCTGAACACTGTGTGGGAGGAGCCCCATGCAGATATGTTAGCCGGGTGTGGGCTCGGAGTCTGAGGTGTACGGGAGTTCAGGGCCTCAAAAACGAAAAACAAACTCATTTTCGTTGCTTGTTTCTCTGGGGGCTTCTTGGATTTTGGTAAAAACATCTAAACAGGAACATGGAAAATCAGAACCTCTGCTGGCCAGAACTGAAATTCAGCAAGTAAAAACATCCGAAACCATAATGTTTCTCTGTCAGAAAGAACGTTAATATTCATTGGGGCGGGCTCTCAATCAGCACCTCACTGGCTCCTGTGAGTTTATCATCATTGACGGAGGACAGGCCTTCCTATTAGCATCAGCCATCAGTCTTTTCAGCATATCAGTCTGCCATGTGACAAGCAGCAAGAACACGGCTCCAGTTATTGGCTTATTTTATTTTTGGCCTCAATACAGAGTAACAATAAATGAACTCCTGAATCTGAATTCCTGAGCACGCAGGTACTTTTAAAACCTGAAAAAACTTGCCAAAGTTAACTGGCGAAAATTTTCATTTATAAATATTTTTCCCTTCCACCGTCTAGAATTCTCAGTGCTTATATATTTTATAATGTCTTACGTATTATCTACTGACATATGGAACAAAACCAGACATTAATCTTTGCTTAGATTGTTTTCTATTAAACAATGGCCAGCTCTCACCAGAAACACAGACGCGATATGAAGGTTCTGCATTTACATAAGAGCGCATGCTTTAATACTAAGCAGGGTCTTCCTGATTTGGGATGTTAAAGGCTACCGGTAATGGCGAAATGAGAAGATCACAGGGCAGGGGTCATTCTCTGTCACTCACAGTAACACCGGACGATTTCCAAACGGTGGGGATGCCAGCACCAAGAGAGACTTAACTCAGATACCACAATCGGTGTCATTCACCAGACCAATGAGGTGCAAGCAGGGTAATCCAGAATCACATCGAAAACCTCAGACAGCAGGCCATGCATGACGTACCGCAAGCTGGCGTGGACGTCAGGCCGCGTGTCGTGAGTGAGACACGAGACTGGGCTCAGGAACAGTCAAGGAGTCACAAGTGACTCCATCGATCCATCGATCCATCAATCCTCTGCCGCAGGGATCTTCAAATCTGGCCCTCGATTCCACATCCAGACCTTGTCTTCAGCTCTCCCAGGCAGTTTGTTTAATAATTACTGATTCTGACTGGCCACAGAGGCTTCACGCCCAGCTGACAGGTAAAGGAAGGCTGGAAAATCGGCCATGCTTGGACCTTGAAGCCCATGATTTCAATAGCCCTGCTCTACCCCTCTGTGCTGGTCAGACTTGTGCTATCCAGAAATTATAGCATGCTATATTATATTGCATTGTATCGAAAAGGAGCTGTGAAAATATGTTGCGAAGGTCATTTGTGTTTCCCCTGAGCCCCCACGAGGGTAAGCACGTCGTCAGGCGGAAAGCATCTCATTCAGTTTGCCACATTAGATGCTGATGAGATCCCACCGGGTAAAAGGCTCGGTCATCATGAAACAGCACAGCGTGAAATCAGCCATCACCGAAAAACAAAGGCCAGAACCAGAATTGGCTGTTATACATTAAATATGGTTCAAAATGAACAGCAAAAGGCAAATGCCCTCATCTCTGGTCAGAGGGGGATAGGTGCTTGGGGTCACTGCTATCCGCACGAGGCTGGGATACATCCTGCATGGGATTCCAGGCCATTTCGATAATTGTATTTAATGCCCTACATGAAACACATTTTAAATGTCAAGCAGTGAATTTCCTTCAGAGTGATGCATTTTTTTACCAAAAGGATGAACGAATGACTACATTTTTATACTTTCAGACCATTTGAAATGCAACACATATACAATCTGAAATGTAAAATTTTCAGAAACGGATTCGCGATTTGACAGTATTCACATTAAATCATCGGAATGATGGGCTTGCCATTTGTATTCCGTAGACAGACAACATGCCTCATGTTCATCACTCCTCCACCAGGGGGCGTGTGACAGACTCCAGTCCAGCAAACACAAACAGTTGGCATGCTAATGCTGTGTTCCATTTACCTCGGATGTTGGAAGTTGGAGCTGGGAATGACATTACATCTGAGTTAACTGCATTCCAGTACAATGAGTCGGAAAGCCATTTAGCAATAGGGACCAGGGACCTGTTACAAACAGCAGTATTTCTTGCTTAGCTGGATAACTTGTCAGATTTAAGGTGCCCCAGTTTAAAATGCCTTTATCTTTGTTCACTTAGACCCAGACTACCTTAAATTCAACATGTTATCTGGTTAAACAATAAATCTTGCTTCTTGATAAAGGCCCCAGTTCTAGCCAGGGTCATTTTTAGCCTTTTAGCCTGGCAGTATGAGTTAATAACAACACATCACGCAGTATTTTGTGCATACATACATCATAGCAAGATAATGATGGGGCAGTACTGTGTGTATGACTTAAAGAAACACAAGCAAGACGTAAGTGCTAATAAACAGTATAAAACTACAGATTTCAGTTCTGCTGCTAAAGAGGCAGCCATCTTGAATTCTGGGGCTGGAGTTACGGAGGGTCCTCCGACTTTCCAAGTCGGAATTTTGACCAGTTGAAAATTCTCCAAGCTAAATGAAGGTGAAACTCAAACAAGCACAGATGGGGTGCGAAGACTTTCCGGCTTGTATCTTCACATCATTTCGACCAATGGCAGCCGTGCTCCCGCGTGGAAGACTCGAGTCAGCCGTATGATGCGAACACTCTTTGAGGGGTCAGCCATCTGCTTTAAGAAGTACCTTTACACTGCAGAAAATGATACGATACTGACTGCTATAGCCATAATACCTTATGTTCTTAATTTCTTAAATGTAAAATAGGGGTGTGCTAGCAATACCACCCCCCCACCCAAAAAAAAAAAAATCTCCGAATCTACAGATCTACCGAAAAAAAAAATTAATTTGTTCAAGAAATAGCAACCGGTTCATTTAAGAAAACACTAAGGATGAGTACAGTGACGGATTATTCATAACCCCGTTTTGTAATCTGGCAAACACTGGAGCTCTGGTCTACAAAGAAAACCCTGGTTTTGACAGACTTAAGGGAGATCAGAGACAAGACAGTTAACCAGAGACTATAACTGTGAATATTTGCTGAAATTAAAGTTTGGGTTAATGCACTTGTAGCCCAGGGGAACAACTACAGCAGAATATAACTGCAGAAATAAAATCTCTCATTACTGCATGATAATGATGGGATTGAGATTAAGAGTTTTACAGAGAGAAGGTGATAAGTATGCACTGGGTATTGCATAATTATCTTGCGACTTAGCAGTCAAACTATTGCACTTCGCTGCCGTGTATTAGAATCACATGATTGGCCATTTAATGCCATTAGGTTTCGTTTCAGCATGTTGAATGGTTGAGGACCGGAGTGTTTTAAGGTGAGGGGATAAACATAAGGGCAGCTCACTCTTCAGCTTTCAGAACCGTCAGTTTAATGAGAGACGCAGCCATGCGGTGCCCCAGGAAGCACTCGCATGGAGGGCTTAACCTCGCCTCTTGAAGGCGTTCTTCGCAGCTCCCGTCTTAACCTGCCATCCTGAGATCCGGCATCCTCAGACTCCTGGGGAGATGCCGCAGAAGCTGTTTTTACGGCTGCGGACACCGAAATTCAAATAGGGTGGGTTCCGATTGCTGGATTCCCTTCGAAGTGATTCTGATGCTCAGCTGGGCTCCTTGACAGCTCCAGTAAGCTGCCTCTGCTTATCCCTCCACCCGAACCCCTGAACCTCCCCCCCCCCAACACCCCCTGGACTGACTCAGCTTCACAGATCAAAGATAAACAACCAGAAAAGCACAAAAACCTGGGGAAGAAAATGCTAATCAGTCCAATGCATTACCCTGGCAACATGCTCTGATCTGTTCATTATACTCGTTTGTTCAGGATAATAATAAAAAAAAATCATGCCTGCTGCTCTTTAATGTCCAAGAGCACAGAAACCACAAGAGATACTAGGCTCAGCTGTTCCAAGTGCATCTCATTTCACTGGGTGCGAAGATGCGGGAAGCTGATTGGCTGGTTTGTATCTCGTATTGGAGCCAGTCCCCAGGCGCCAACGGGACACTCGGACAGGAGAGGTAAACTATCAAGCAAGCAGACCTCTGTATGAGGAGGTCATGATTGAAGACCCGCACAAGCACAGAAATAGACATGCCCTCCCTTCATTGTGGTCTTGTTTCCTCCATCAACACCAGCTTTTCCCCATGCTGAGCGGTTGGCCATTAAAATCCTGAAAGTGCAATGGCGATCCTTTGCCCCATCTTGGCAAATTGTGATCTTGGTGCATCCTAAATTGGAGTCGAACCCCTCCACTCATGGACTTATCGAAATCCCCAACGTTCATCTGCTATAATCTGTTTTGAAGGGAAGAGAATAAGGCTTATCTGGAGTTTCCTCAAAGGCAGGTCGTTGTTCGGCTTGCAAGCGTCTCAGGAAGTCTAATTAAAATGTTAAAAAGCCCTTTGAAATCGTAGCAGCGCTGAGGCCCTTCCAAGTGCAAGAACTTGAACGTGATTTGAGCTCCGAGGTGTAGGGGAGCCGTAGAAGCAGGAAGGGTCTGCTAGCAAGAGCGTCAAGCGAGCAGGGGGCATGTATTAGTGATGAGCGACACCCTTAGGGATTACATCACAATGCCCTGCCCCTACATCCTTACACGCTCCATCTCCCATCAAAGACGGAGCCGTGGTTCAGTAGGAGCGGGATTCCGTTACTGAAGGTCACTCCTAGTTCCATTACCATCTGCCCTGACAGGCCCCAGCTCAATAATGGGTGCTGCTACAAACAGCCCGACATCGGCCATCCAGCCAGAAGAGGGGAGACCTCAATGGGAATATTTCATGCATGTAAAACTTAAACTTCAAGTGATGCCATATTGAAGCAACTGGGGTCTCCTAGTTCATCTCCAAGCAGGCGTCCTACCCTGTCCACGGGACAGGTCATATCTTAGTTGATACCACTGGCACCTCCTGGTTGTGGGTTTGAGTCCCAGCTCTGTGTGTGGAGTTTGCATGTTCTCAAGATACTTAGCCAGGCTTCTTTTCAGTACTCTGCCTTCCCTGAGCCCAAAGACTGCAGGTTATGCAATCCACACCAGCAACTCTTGATTCTAGGAATGTTTACCTAAAGTCACGATTAAGGTATGGAAATGTTCAAAATGTCTCCTTTTCCTGATGTTATTCCAATACTACAGCTAAGAATAATAGTTCTAGGTTATAGGCTGGATGGTTTACACAAATATAGCACTTTCACAAAATAATATTTCATAATCAAACATTAATTGTGGTAAAAGGATGTTCAGGTAATACTGTTAGTACTTTGTTAACATTGACAGAACCTTTGTTAAATTGTAAAATGTAGGAATAACATTCCATTAATGTTACAGTACAAACATTTTCTGCCAACCAGAAGATCTTTATATAACTCAGTTGCCCGATAAGGTTCTGGGAACATTCCCTGTTAGCTGGGTAAGAGCTATTTCTCTAACACTTTGTCTCTAACACAAATAAGCAGTATTAAGCTATTACTTATATATTAATTAACCACAAAGTTAATTAACTAAGTTTCAGTTACATACTGATCTCATGTTCACATTAATGAATCATGTTGCATCTTACCTCAAGAGAGAGGTTAGGAGTGAATGCTGACACAGCATTAGCATTAGCACACCCACCACCTCTGGGACAAGAATTTGAGTGCAGCCATGCAGTACCTCAGCACCACACTAGTTCAAATGAAATGGAACAGTGTGAAGTTTTTTTTCTGGAGTGCCAATCCTACCACCAACCCCTAAAGTTTCCCTGCTTACATGGCTGGATGCAGGTTAAAGTCATACCCGGGATGAAGCGATTGCAGGTAAAGGGCCTTGCTGAAGGGCCCCACAGAGCAGAATCACTCCAAGCATTCAGAGGATTAGAATCAACAACTTTCTGACTGCCGACCCCAGAGCCACCTCTCCATCCCACAAGTCAAGCAGCTACTATATTTGTTACTGCATCTGTTAACACCTTTTGTGAACTACAGAAGAAAATTAATGAATAACACATGTGAAATCCTGATCTTACCTGTATATTTGTTCATCGTCAATGAAATGTGAACCTTCATTTATTTCAGGCAGTCACTATATTTGTTACTTTATCTGTTAATTCTGTTAACTGTCGTAAACTACTAAGGAACTACTAAAGGTTCAAATAATGAATAACACAAGTGAAATACTAATCTCATGTTTGTTCAGCATTAATGAATCATGATGTATCTTTTATTTTAAATAGCATGTACTATGATACACAAATAGTAATACTATACTATAATACACATATAATATACTATGTGCGTGTATATTTCATGATTTGTACTTCAGTAGTTACTAGTTATTACTAAGCGTATCTGCCCCCTCAAGTAAAGTGTTACTGCTATTTCTGTGATGGACTGGCATCCCGTCCAGGGTG
>JAODKE010000050.1:5975981-5997056 GCA_026779605.1 Mormyrus hasselquistii | reverse complement strand
CTGTTTTCCTGCTCTGTTAATTAGTCTCACCTGTCCTGTGTTAGTCTTATTACCCAGTTTTGGTTTCTGTATTTAAGCCCCTGCTTCTATTCTGTTCCCTAGTGGTCTGTTGATTGCTGTAGATAATGATTGAGTTGTATTAAGATGTTTTATGTATTTTGCTTCCTGCCCATTTTTTGTTCTTTAGTCTTTATTTATCCCTTTTAGTTTGTGACCCTTCATGGTCCTTTTGGTTTTGGTGTATTTCTAGTGTTTTGTGTTTTATTTAATAAACCCCATTTTCGTTCCTGGAAGCCACCAGTGGGTCGTCCACCCTTATTGTGCACCATGCCTCGTTCCCGCACCCGAGCCGCCCGCAATCGTGGCAGACACAAATCAATGGCCTCCACTGGTGAGCCGTGGCATGCAACAGTGGCACACTTGTACCATATGCTTTCAGGGATTATGCCAAACCCGCACCCTAGCATGACACTGCAGGCCAGCCGTGAGCTTCCAAAGAATCAGAATTATACTGTCAATAATGATCACCACTGGGGAATTCTGGAGACGGCCGACTACGCTGTGGTGGTAATTCAGCGATAATGCTCGCAGAACCTACTCCCAGGGAAAAGGAATCACTGAAACAAGGTCTCTGCATTTTCTGCTCTAATTCTCAGAGATGAAAACAAGATCACCGCTACGCAGAGATGCGACGTATTCTGATGTGTCTTGCATCGTTCTCGTGAAAATCAGCCTTTGAACATCTCACAGAAGCTTCATTTGGATCTGAGCAAAAGACCTCTGCTGGGTGAAGGAGAGATCACACTTTGTTGCCACTCCAAGCAAATCTGGATGCTTTAAAATGACTACAAAGCAGTGTTTCCCAGTCTGGTCTTTGGGGACCCACATTTTTGCTCCCTCACAGTCCACATTTTTGCTCCCTCACAGCCCCAAGGAAAAAAAGTGGGCCGTCTGTGGGTGTCCAAGGACCAGACTGGGAAATGCTGCTTCTAAGACTTTATGTCCAATGATCATGTATCTAAAATGCCAGTTATTTCACATGTGGCCCATTCACATTGTATGCTTGTTCTATTAATGTTTCTGATGAAAATTTGAAGGTAACTTGTTTTATTCAAAGTATAAATATATCCTCGAGTTTCTCTCGAGGAGTGCAATTTTCTTAGGAGTGGAAATGACTGTAGGCAACAAACTGATATGTTCCTCAGATGAAAGGACATGCATTTTTATATATGCAATATTTTAATGTGCATCAGAAATGTTTTTCCCTTCTGGACCAAAGTACATTTCAACTGTCAATGTCTAAACTTACTGATATTTTTTTGCCAAACTGGTTTTAGATTCATATTAAATATTTTTGAACAAAACAGCTATATTTTAAAATAGGATCATAAGTTTAATTTTTACTAGGCAAAATTTGAGAGTTCCTCTTTGTAACGATCGAAGAAAATGGCTGAAGAATAAAGGAGAGGGAACTAAAGTACGCTTCGAAAAAACAAAATAGGTGCTTAATAGAAGGCGCTGTATCCAATCCTGCTCCCCATCCCCACAACCAGAGGGTGCTGTATTCAATCCCACTCCCTGTCTTCACAGCCAGAGGGCGCCATATCCAATCCTGCTCCCCGTCCCCACAGCCATGGGGCATAATATGTAATCCTATTCCCCGTCCCCAGAGACAGGGGGTGCCATATCCAATCCTTTTCCCTGTCCCCACAGCAAAGGGGTACCATATCAGTCTTGCTTCCTGTCCTCACAGCCAGGGGGTGCCGTATTCAGTCCTGCTTCCTGTTCTCACAGCTAGGAGGAACTGTATGTGATTTTGCTCCCTGTTCCCACAGCAAAGAGCAGCCTACAAACCTGCACCAACCTACTTCGCACAGTGAAAAGCCCTGTCAGCTTCCCCTGCAGGCAAGAGCTCTTACTGGCAGCACTTTAAAGATATATTTTTTTAATTATTTCTATTTGTATAATTGTATTTAAATATTCATTGTGACAAATATCTATATCCCGTGAATATTTATTTATTTAATATTTGTTGGATTCAGATAATTAAATCCTTTTTCTAATCAGTCTGATTCAACGCACACTAACAAAAAAAAGCGTTTTTCATTTCATCTAAGTACTTACAGGAAATGCGCTTCAGTTCCACATTGCACTTTTCTGAGATGGCTGCCTACTACGGTAACAGATACCAAAACACTTCCATGTTCTTCATCGCTGCTGGGCTGGGGTGAGGGCACACAGATGCAGACATCTAAATCCTACTGAGATGTATGCATATTAATTGGTTGCATATATTCACATTTTTCCCTGGGAAACATACGCAGAAATGTTATCGCTAATAAGAAAAGTAATTTGTACATAATTACTCCTTTCCCTTTTCCCAGATATAGCTTAAACACTGCTTTGGGAATATATATTCCAAAGTGACCTGATAAAAAAACGGTATCTCTTTAAGCTGTCTGGTATATTTGGTTGAGACTCGTTTGTTGCCGACGTACAGACAGCGTCCTTCCTTCTTCTTTGGCTATAGTGCACAGCCTCCTAGTGGACGAAAGCGGAACAGCCGGGGGACCACTGCTGACAACCCCTGATGCAAAAGGTACATTTATTCCCGGAGTGAAAACCTAAAGCAGAAAGGCCCAGATGCCTGAGGAAGCAATTTCAATTAAACATATTGTTGGGCGGCTAGAGGGATCCTGAATCTGCACTCAGTCGCCGCGTCTCGCGCTCTTAAGACGAGCGTCTTTTGGAAACACGCGCCAGGCACGTACACGCGCGCTATTCAGAAGTTATCAAAAAGGCTTGATTAACCTTATTCTGCTTATTTGTTCATGAAAACAGACACGATGATGATTTTGTCTCTTTATTTTTTTAAAATATAGGAGCACAATAATAACACCAAGAAATAAAAGGAAAGGAAGCTGCCTTGTTTCATAATTGTGAGGTAATTATTTTGGGTTTTGCCGACGACCGTATCACCATCGCCTGCCTTCTGGCAAAACACAAAAGTGTGGCATTAAAATTAGTCGCAGTTAAGTACTGCAGAGATATGTAGAGTTGTGACATTTAGCAGAGTAAATAAAAGATACCACGCAGTACAACTCTATTAACCATTATCCTCATAAAGTTAACTTGGTATAATACATTCATAGTAGATTAAAAAAAAGGTAATACCACATACTACTTGAATAGCACTGAGTATTTAAAAGTGTGTTAAAGTATACTATACAATTTAAAAATACTATAAGCAATACCCTTGTATATACCCTTATATAAATCATTGTTTTGCTTCCTTAAATTGACCTGAATAGGTATTATCTGTAGAAATGAGTTACATTGTTTAGTAAAGCCTCGTGTCTATGAAGACTGGCATAACCTACAATCCTCAAAGGCAATTAACGGACAATGTTAAAGGGTACAACAGCATTTCACCTGAAATCTGAACCTGTCAACTGTGATACTCCAGAACCCTAACTGGACCAGTGTTCTAGCCAAGTTCCCAAATCAGGCCCTTATCACTAAGCCCAAGGGCACACAAGACGACCGCCTCTTTGCATGCCAACTGGCAGTGCATTTCCTTGAATCATCACCGAAAACACAGACGTGTTTTAAGGTCTCTCAAGCAAAAGACAGTAAACTAAACAAATTAAACAGAAAGAGAGTACCACACAAACATCTATGTGCTTAAGGGAAGGCATCTTTAATGCTTGACCAGAAAGGTTGTTTCATTTCAAACATATACACACAGCCAAACAGAGAGAGAGAATGCTCACTTTGGTTTAAAGTTAACCGGACTAGACTCCTAGGAATTTTTCCTCTTCAATGGGCAGAACGAATCACAATAAAGATCAAAGTCACCAAATTTTCTCATAAAGACTACAAAATATTCACAGCCTGTACCCAGAACCTGAAAATCAAGTTCAAAAAGACTAGAAGCTTGTAGAAAAGCAGTTGTGCTGGACTGCATTTTCACAGACGAATCTGCGGCAGAGTCAGCCTGGGCACCAGAGAACAGACGCACAGGAGAGTCGACTTATCCAAATAATGTTCTTAATCTGAAATTTTATTGTGGCTCCTTCCAGACACACGCACACAAAATGAACTGAAAACAAATGAATCAAACCCTACTATTTAAAACACAAAAACCAGCAAGAAACCCACAGCCACTACACAGCCAAGATGCCCCCACAGCCCCTGAAACTCCCTCCAGCCCTGCATCCACCAGGTCCCCACTGGCTGTATTTAAAGCCCTAACAAGTGGGCCGGTGTGATCGGGCCCAGCTGGGTTTCATTAATTGAGAAACTCGGAGGGCACAAGGCCGTGGAAAGGCTGGATGTGTCACGGCGCCTCCTGCTGACTCCCGCCATGCACGGCCATATGCCTGCCTATTCCTGTTCTGCTGCATAGTACCTCAGAAAGAAAGTAAGGATGGCATGAATGAAACATGGACAGTACAAAATAACCTGTGAAAAGAAGGAAAAAAGAACACCAGGGGAATGAACTATAATTAATTTGAACCACAATTACTCACCTTTATCTCGCCACAGCAGCAGCATATCATAATAAAGAGATTAGGTGCTATTTTGTTCATTTTAAGGGAAAATAAAGCACTTCTGTTAAGTCACAGTAATTCGTGGTAGAAAAAATTCATGAATTAGAGTGTAATCTTGCTAAATTGCCATTCCAAAGCCGCTTCCTGTGGCCTCCATTTTTTTCTATAAGGGTAACAACATTTGAGCTTTAAACTCTGTTTAAAAGTGATTAATCACTTTATAGCATGTCCATAAACATCCGTGTTCATAAATAGCATTCTGTTATTTCCGAAAAGCCTTTCTTCTTTCGGGAAAGAGGCTGTTTTTCTGATAAAATTGACCATCCAGCCACATGAAACTGATTCTGTCTGCATGAAAATATTTAATTTCAATATGTGGCAAGATGAATCTCTGGAAAATGGAGGGAAGACATGGTTTGCCTGGTCTGGCATTTTCTTCCAGAAGCACAGATTCAGACATGAGAAAAGAAACAAAAATGGAAAACGGAATCTCTGTGATGTCACATTATTGTGAAATTAAAAACTCGCACATGTATTATTTCACAAATTTAATACTCAGCCTGACTGCTTACATCAAAATTTCCAGTGGAAAGGTTAATTTTAGCTCAAATTGTAACGTAGAGGAATGAAATGTTATAAATATAAAAGCATGTCTTGTAAAATTCTCATTAAGCAGCTTGATCATTGATAATTTCAACAGACAAACAACAATTCCAACAACAATCAAGTAAAAAAAAAAAAAAGATGTTCTGTTTTCAATGCACTTTGAGGCACCTTCGGCATCTCACTGTGAATCCCTGCTTTGACTCTATCGTGTTTGCATTTTATAATTTCAAGACATGGAGCAAAGCAGAGTTTTCACGCAGGAGATAAAAAATCTCCCAAATTGAAAACTTCGCTGTGTCAGTATTGATATGATAATGCAGTTTATGGTAAATAGGTTTATATTTAAAACTGTCTGCAGAATCAAAGGCATAGGTTGGGGGCCGAAAAATCACTGGATGAAATCAGCGCACACGATAAGTACAGCTGTAGTGATTCTTTCCTTTCTCTGATACTGAGCCCAGCAGTGCCTTCCAGATTTATAGAAGATAAGCTGGCATATTTTGAGAGCACAATCGATAAATTAAATTTAAAGGAAGAAGCAGTCTATCTGAGCTGAAGGCCTCGGGCAGACTCTTTGTTAATGAGCATTACAGGTTGGCGTGCCTCTCTATGAGAGCAACCAGACCCAAGAAAGGACCCAGAAACCATGCCTTTCAAGCTGGAACATCATAAAATCAGCCAGGAAGAGACTCCAAAATGGACCTTTCTGCATACTGAAGTGCACTACAATCATGCTCCAGTCATCGACCCACGTAATGGCAATCTCACGGGCCATCAATGATCTCGATGGTCTTTACCGGTCTGCGCGACTCGCGTGGCCGTAAGCGATCGGGCACCAACCTCCGTGGGAACAGAACACTGCCTCCCCAACATGGCAACAATGTATGTGCCTGGCAAGCACTTCAAGGGAACTGCATGCAGCCACAAAACCAGTGCTAAATATTAGAATCACATATTAGATTTCCAGCTAGGACTGCGAGCTCATTTTCTCTTCATGCTAAGATAACTTTCTGTGTTTGAAGTGCAGTCATACGCATATTAAGAGGCGACAGTATCAGTTACTTTTATCTGTTCCCATCCCGTGAAATGCAAAGGCGGGCAAGAAAGCAGAGAGGATAAAAAGGGAGTAAAACGTGAAGATGCCACAGACACAGAGCCAATCTCTCCGTGTGAATAATGGCCAAATTACAGCAGCATTACAGGCTGGCCGCGCGGCCACAGCTCGGCTGACGTAAATGAGGCTGTCCCTGACTGGAAGGTTAATGTCACAGCTGTAGCTCACCACGGCCAGCTCCATTAAGTCAGCCTTTTATTAACTTTCCTACAACAGCGGATAATTGGTCCTCTCGCCGACTCGTTGAGTTTTAATTTAATTCTACTACTAAATTACGTGGAAGGTGCAGATTATGATTAGATATTGTAATTATGACCTCTCATATATATATCCATCCGTCTTCCAACTGCTTATCCAGTACAGGGTTGGGGGAGGGCAAGGGCCACTGGAGCCTATCCCAGGAAGCAGAGGGCACAAGGCAGGGGTACCTGGAATGGGACAGCACTCCACTGGAGGGCGGGCGCACACACACACACTGATTCTATACTGATAAGATCTATATCTTTGTGGGGACTCTCCATTCATTTCTATGGGCACAACCCTTACCCCATCTACGACAAACTTAATCCATAACCCAGATCTACCCTTAACCATGAATATCTAGACAAAAGACAAGACTCTTGGCAGTTTTAGTTTTTGATTGCAGTCACACATTTTTAGGAAACTGATGTTATCCTTGTGGGGACCAAAAACTGGCCACACAGGGTAAAAAGTGTCATGTTTTTGTTACATTCTGGGGACATTGGTCCCCAACATGTAATATATGCAAAACCACACACACACACAATTGGCAACTTAAAGACGCCGAAACAGTCTAACCACACCTTTCGGACACACTGCTACAGAAAACATGTAAATTACACACAGACAATGGAATGGGGTTTGAGTTTCCCTAGAGGTATAAAGGTATAAGGTGACAGGACTACCCACCACGTGAAGCATATATGTGTATATATTAATGTGTGTGTGTGTGTATATACACGTCTAGAATACCAAATTTTAAATAAATTCTAGTCCTGAGATACATGTATCCAACGCACAAAGATTACACGTGCTTAAAATATTGCACTGTTATACTATCTACAGTATAGTCATGTGGTTATGTTGATTTATTCTCTGTTGATTTACTGGACGTGATGGTGGTGAATTACACTCTGCCTTTCGGCAACTTCAGAGGAGACCCGAAATGCCCATCCAGACGACGGAGGACCACGGGCAGTCTGCTAATCATCTGTCGCTTGCAGAGGACTGGAGTCGGGTGGGAGATGGGAATGGAATGTGGGTGGAGGAGGGGGCGGCCGATCTGTGAATGGAAGCTGCTGAGATGTCAGTTTCCTACGCGGCCACTCCAAGTCAAAAGTCGCCTGAATGCCCGTGCAGGTGCAGCGCCGGATCGCCGCACAAAAGGCGGCGCCTCCGTAAACATCGTGGCACAAAAAGTTAAATACCCCCGAGTCAGCGAAAGCAGCAGGAGGGGAGGCGAAAAAAAACCACAGAAAACGAATCGCAGTCTAAAGGCACGGGTGACAACGGGCAGTCATTAAGTGCGGGCTCTTCACTCGCATCCAGGAGCGTTTGCGGAAGCAAAAACAGCAATCAGCACAACTCAGATGCGGCAGCCGCTCTCCAACGCCAGCGCGGACTTCATCTCTCTCTCTCCCTGCCCCTTCGCCTGTAAATAGGACAGTCATTATGAAGATTTTGGTTAATCTGTGTAGTTTCTTGGCCCATCTCCTTCGGGGCTGGTCATCTCGAAGTGCATGTACAGTGAACATGCGATCTGGTAACGACGAGGTATTATAATTAAAACTATTATTTACACTTGGTTTTAAAATGCCTCTTGGGTGATCAAATTGATAGTGGACAGTGCTAAATACAAGCGTAAATGACTATGAAGACACATTGCGATCTGATGACTCAAACAAATTGCCGACGTGGTCTGCGACACATTTGGCCATATATCTGCTGTAGTGTAAACACGAATGCGTCCAGATGTGTCCCCGACAAGGATGTCACAATAACTGCAGCACCATTCGACATTCTGCCAGAAGTGACATTAGGCAGTAAGGAAATTTGAGCACAACTGCTCAACTGGACACCTTGGAGATGCACGACAGACACGGGTGTAAGTGGCGATGTGTCTGGGCTGTCCACTTGTGATCTTCTTGCCGTAGATGCGTTTTTAAAACTAAGTGTAAACAGGCTCTATGACTGCAGTTAAAGGGCTGATATGTTCATTAAAACCTGAGATTCTCTGAGTGTTTTACTCAGGACATGTCCCAAGGCCAAGGCCTGAGATTCTGTGAGTGTCTTCCTCAGGACATCTCCCAAGGCCAAGGCCTGAGATTCTCTGAGTGTCTTCCTCAGGACATCTCCCAAGGCCAAGGCCTGAGATTCTGTGAGTGTCTTCCTCAGGACATGTCCCAAGGCCAAGGCCTGAGATTCTGTGAGTGTCTTCCTCAGGACATCTCCCAAGGCCGTGGACGGCTCACATTCTTGCTTTGCCTTTGGCTCTCTATCCACCCAAAGCAGGTTTTCTTCTAAAGCCTATCTCTACTCCTTGTGTTTTACACCACCAGATGACAGCTCCCCTCGGACACTCCGATATCCTGCCTATATCAAGTTCAAACCCTTGGGCCTCGAAACATGATTTCCAGAGAAAAATGCAGCATTTCCTTGAGAAATTCCTAAAGCTTGTACAACCAAAAGGTTGCAGCATCATAGAGCCATCTCACCCTATCTCCTGTTTAAAGGGCTCAGGGGTATGGGGTTCTCTTTTTTCATCTTCGATTTGCTTTCCCAGCATTGAGAACGCTGAATGTTACAGTTCAGACCAGACCTAAAACCTAAAACTGCACTTTAGCCAGGATAATACTGACAGCTTTCAGGGCACTTTCTGCTGCTAAGCAGGGAATGCTTGCAGGAATAGTCATATATATTGCTGTATGGCTCTTTGGATGCAAGTAAAGATGTGAGAAATGAGACTTCTAAGTCCACAGTGGCGGGATTCCTTTGTGCCATCATCAACATAACCCGTGTCTCATTGGTTGTTTTTAGTATTTCCTTTCTGGCAGTAGACAAATCAGATCAAAAAATAAAAATACAATGACCAATCAGACCTTTCGTTAGTGCATCCTGACAGTCACATGTCTGGGGGGCCTTGAGCAAAGCCCTTCACCCTCAGCACCACTGCAAGTGGGTGACCCTTTGCTGCCAAGTTTCATCTCACTTATTTGTCTGTGTGTCACAGAGAGCAGGATGGTGTAAGCAAAGAAAGGATTCCCCCACAAGGGATCAATAAAGTGTCATATATTCTTATTATTATTATTATTATTATTATTATTGCTGCATCTAACACAACTCACTCTTAGCTTCTGATTTGCAGTTATTCTTTTCTTAGAAACTCTAAGAGCATTTACAAGATTTTAATGGGACAGACATAACGGCAAATGCGCTTGGTATTTTAATGCCATTAAGTGGACATGATCATCACACTAATTATACAAAACGTGAAAATAGAACAATGAATTTTCAGGGAATCCGTAGTAGGAAGTAGACTGTTCTGTTTTCAACCATTCCAATGTGGTTCTTTCGAACTGCTATTAAATTTTAAACGCCTTCTACTGCCACCCTATAGCCTCTTAAAGGTCAGGACAGTAGGTGAGAAACGTTCACTGCCTACAATTTCATTAGCATGAGCACAACTCTCATCATTTTTGAATGGTTTGTCAACATAGAAAACTTAATTGTGGCCTGTACTACGAAGTGGGGTTACTGGACTTATCGGGGTAACTTGTCAGATTTAAAGGAACCACCGTTAAAATGTACTTCATATTCATTCACTTACAATCTGCCCAGACTACCTTAAATTCGACAAGTTACCCCGATAAGCCAGTAACCCCGCTTCGTAGTACAGGCCACTGATCTTCTACGAATAAATTCTAATTAAATCCAGATGCTTCTCTAATAGTTTCTTCATATGAGGTTATCTGCATGACGCAGCTTTCAATTTCACCTTTTCAAATGAATGCACTTATCATTCACTTATTAGAATTCAATTTAATGTCCCACTTCCAACGATCTTTTCCAACTTTATATACAACTTTATATATTTATAAACAAAATGACTTTATTTATATTACACACAACTTTTGAGATGTGACTTGGTAACAAACTTTCTATTGGTTCTCAAAATAATAGAACTTTGAAAATACAGATATCGTTTAGCTATTTGGTATAGCATGACCGCATCTTAATTGCCACTTAAATAACTTAATGCAGCGCTACCGAAAGTGATTTCTGAGACTTTCGCCTACCGACGGCTTTGAGACCCTGGGCTCGGGGCGCAGTAATACCTTTACTACTAGCTAGTATCTGTTTGCGGTTGCATTTATCAGCGATCTGTCTCCTTTGGTGAAGAACTATAGGTAAGATGTACTCCCTCTTCACTATACGTTTAAACGACGTGATATCAAGTAGCGCTAAATGAGAACGTGTATCTTACGGCCTCCGTATACGGGGCTTTTGCTGCAGCACCGGTGTTTCCTGGGTCGTATGGCGGGCAATCGTCACTTACTTCCCTGTAGCGGTAACAAGTGTGTAGCATAGATTATACGATCAAATTAAAATGTTTTAAGAACTGCTGCATGAGGGAAGGGGGTATTAGCAGTTTGTTTGTACTATCTCCCATTTCTGATATATCGTACGGGTTTATAAAAGGGAAGGATTACTGGCAATGACATGATTTTAATGTCCTACACGATCCACACATTTTAACCGCTTATCTTGGTCAGAATGGCAGGGGAGCAAGCATTTTAAAAATGCAATATTGTATACGAAACTATATATGTCAGAGTATTTTGGGAAAATACGTATATGAAATAAATGTCTTAGTTTACATTATTCATTTTTTCTAGACCCAGGAGCTAAAGATGGCTGCCCAGCCCATCATTAAGCATAAGCAGCGAGAGGAGATCATTAACGGGATAAAGACCCAGGTGGTGTGCACGGAATTCAGTAACTTCATTTTCATCGTGGTTACCCAGTATGGAAAGTTGGGGACGTTAATATCAGTCACGCCTGACTCCAGAAACGCTGACATCGGTACTAGTACTTTCACCACTAAAGTACTGCTGGGGAAGGATGAGGTAAAATCGCAGCTCTCCTGTGCTTAAATGTGCTAATTATTTTTAAGTGTATGAAGAGAAATGACTATTGCAATCATAAGGACCCGTTATGTCACAACATTCATTTGCAGGCTTTGACTCACGTTTACGCCAAAAACTTAGTGACTTTCGTCTCGCAAGAGGCGGGCAACAAGGCGGTGCTCTTGGGACTGGCGCTGAAAGACAGCACCATCGAGGGGCTGAAAGCCATGAAAGAAGCGATCAAGAGCTGCCAGGTGTGGTGATATCGGGCTTGTTATCGGGGAAATCATGGACGCCTGATAACAAGTGAGAGCGTCATCTGTTGGAGGAGCGTGATCGGCTAACCCTGGTCGAGATACTGTATGATGAACACTGAAGCTCAAACAATGTGATGGGCTGGAGGAGACTTCCGGTCTTTTCCTCTCAGAAACACCAAAGAATTGCTTTATTTTGGAAATTATTGCTCTTTTATAATAAACAACTGTGGGTAATTTTATAACAACATCTAAGGAAAATTTGCACCAGTGCATACAACCGGGACAATGTCGAATATATTGGAATGTATAGGGTTTTTTTTTTTTTTTTTTTTTTGTAAACGACATTCCTTATACAATAGTGGGAAATGTACTGTTCTGACTTAATTTCTGAAAACAAACATAAACATTGTTTGAGTATTTTATGTATTTTGTGTTTATACAATAAAGGTTTTGCGCAAGTTTCCGAGTATTTCTCAGATTCCAACTAGGTGATATAAAGCAGAAAGCTGGTTAAGATGCGCTCCTTTCTAGTGATCCCGAACCCCGACACGTGAGCCATGTCACCTCACTAGCTTACGGTCGCATGTGCCGAGATGGCCAGTCGCTGTCATGTGACGAAGGCCACGCACGGGTCATGTGATCAGGGTCTGTCGCTTGTTCTTCACCTGCCCGATATGTGGCCAACACTGTCACGCAGGTGAACTAACAAGCAGTTTGGATTAAGTGGGCATTGCTTAGTATATACACGTGAAAGGCAAGAACGATTTATAGATGTAGCATTTTGATAGGAAGCTGGCTTTTAAAACACAAGTAATGTTTTCTATTTAAATAGGTTTGCGGTCGGTAAAACGAGGAAGCAAAATCTTTTGATCGTAAGTGACAGGTCTCCGAAAGGCAGCCATTATACCTGGATGTGGCATCTTTCGCGTTCGTCTGAGAGTGCTTTAAATGCAAAGGTTGATCGCAGATTGGAGATTTGTTTATGGCGTGTACAGTCGTGCACTTCTGAGGGCAACAGGTGTATTTTCTTCGTGATAAAATCTTTCTAAAATCCAGTCACGATCCAGTTGTTAAATCTCTAAACTTAGTTACGTTGTTAAAACGCTGGAGAGGAATTTATACAATAAGGTAAGTTTTTATATTACTGTACGCACAAACTAACTTTTGGGAAATATGTGAAGCAAAGTAATCTTGTACATCCCCGAATTATTTTTTCTCTCTCTTATTCTTACATTTTCTGCCAACCGAAGTCACTTAAGTGCGGAGCATTTAATACATCCGCCTATTTGTGTTAGATCGCTAATAAACCGAATAGTCGGTTGCTCCCAATAAAGATCTCATGAACTCTAAAAGCGGATGTAAACCATTTAGTCCATATACAGGTTGTGTTAACAGGCGACATTAAATTTTAATTGAAGTCACAGCAATGCAAATCAACGTTTAAACGAATTGCTACAAACATTGTATTTACTTTGAACATATCACCAAGGATGGGGATATGTTTTTTTTTTTGGCCGTAAAAGTTTGCTTATTTCAGCAAATGAGTTGTTTTACCGCTCAAAATAGTAGCGCTTTAAGGAAACTTTTTATTTGGGGTACTTTTACGACCTAGATTTAAAATGAAACAAGATTACCAATTTAATCGTGAAAGTGTTAAAGCATTTGGCGATTTTTTTTTTTGTACTCAAAACCTAGTTACAATTACATCTTTATAGGCATATGTTCTAGAAGGCATGCTGCAGAATTAACAGACTTGTTTTTTTCATATCTGCTACGCAAATGTTTCTCGCGGCCTGTTTTGTTCTGCCTGACTGATATTTTTTTGTGGATATATATAGTATCATTGATGCATTTGGCACCCGGCAAACCTGTCCAGAACACCAAAGGCAATGTCTAACAGCGGCTAGACAGTTTGAATCGCACATGCATATTTTAACGAGAGAAGAAGTCATCTGGTTTCAGCGCTTGGTATCAGCTTGTACCTGTACGAATACCTGTGTGAAGTTTAAGCACTAAGCAACTTGACAAAAAAATAGTGCCGTTTCATAGCTACAACCTAGTACAGTTGTTGTGGATTTAATTTAGGAACCTTAAATGTTTTTTTTAGCTTTAGATCAGTAGGTGACCTCACACTCTTGCTTTGCAGGGTTGCTTCCTGGTCCCGCTTTGTGTCAGTACTTGCCTTGTCTCCCTAACGCTTGTGTAAGTGCTTCTTGTCATATGCTACAGCCTGACTATTACCCTGTATGGTTGAACTAGTTCTGAGAACTGGATGGCAGAGTTTATGTTCCGGCACCTGTAATATTGCAGTTTTTAATCTGGGTTTTGTCTTTTTAGATGAATGGTTCTGGTTCTTCGATGGAAGCGAACACACCTGAGATGGATATAAAAATCCCCAGGCAAGAGTCAAAGATTCTGGCTCACATGCTGCCAAATGTGACGGACATGAAAAACATGACCTTCGTGCTGTCGGGGAACGGCTCCATCGTGGAGGATCAGATCTTCCTCAACACCGTGGCTGCGCAAGCCCTGTCAGGGGTCTTCGTTTGGTCAGCGTTACTCCTTACTTGCCACCAGGTGAGTCACCCCACCCTTCACCTTCCCATAACTCCCTGCCAGCATTATCTTGCTTAAGCACGACAAACAAACAAAACCAGCGTCAAGCGCATTCTGAAAGGAGCGGTCGTGTTGCCAGCTGAAAACAATGGCCATGAACAGTGCCTTCAGCAGACTGTCTTGCTATTGATTGCTGAAACTTGAACTGGATTTTTTTTTTATTGCGACGCAACCTTTCAGAACCGCTGATGAATAAACAAGGCTTTTGTAGGCGAATGAGTTCCAGGGCGTGTGAGGTGAAAATCAAAGGGATCCAGGGTAATGCGAGTCTCCCCAGCCTCCTCCCTCACTGCAGGGCCGACACGCGCTGAGATGAGTCTGCAGGGGGGCGTGCATTCTCTCTGACGGAGTGTCTCTTTGCTGGTAGCAATGGTGGGGGTGCCTTGTCCTGAGGTCCTCCTCTACCTCCTCGTACCAGGCCGTGACGGTCTCCCCCTCACCGGCGTGTGTGTGTCAGTGAGCAGAGCCACACCCGACTGTCCTTGGTCAAAGTTTCCCATGTGACACAAGCTCCCGTATCTGATAAGGGAAACAATGTAAACAAGCCGTTTATTGATTCGAGGGACTCTCCACGTCCGCCTTACGGATCGAGTTGACCACAGTGTTGATTTAAGTATCCTTTGTGTCTAGTTTTCTCATGCGGCGTGTGTGCGGTCGTACTGAGGAATACCCAGGGTGTTTGAAGGGTTCAGGGTTTGTTAAAGGGACCGAAGGGAAGTGTGCGCTTTGAATTCTTGGTGTCGTATAGGTCTGTCTGTAACAGGCTGCGTTTAGTAGTCATGTGGCTGTGGGACGGGGACCCCTACTCACCTGTCATCTGTAGTCAGTGTGTCAGATACGGTCCCTCTGTGTTTGTTTTTGTGTGAGTGGGTGGGGGCACTGGTATTGCAGAGAGGAATGCTGCTACTGCAATTTCCAATTTGTGTTTTCCAGCTCATCCACTTGTATGTAAGTGGGTGCAGTAAGAAGGGTTTAAGGTCGTCTGTTCCTCATTAAAGGGCGTCTTCCTTGCTTTATGGGACCTCAGTCCTGCTTCTAGGAGCCTCTGATACAAACTGTCCTAGCAGTGCATGTCACACCTGCACTTAATGTTTCCTGTTCCTTTTGAAGGTCACTTGAGGTCATCCTCCGATTTAGGCACTGCCGGATAAGTTGAGGTTCATCTCTGGAATTCGCTTCGGTCCTCTACCTGGCTGGTGTCTCCTGCTTCACCTTATGCTTGTGTCCAGCTGTCTTACAAACTTTGAGCCTGGAAGCAGCCTGCCTCGCAGCATAGCCTTCTGCCAGCAGAACCAGGATTAAACCCTAATTTAAAAATCCAGATTTAAAAAAAAAAAATATTTTAAGATTTTAATATAGAATAGTCTCCTAATTTTTTTCCAGAGCTGTATATTATGATGCATGTCAAATCTGGAAATATAACAATATTATACCTATTCAGGAGGTCTCTACTAATTCCCATAACTTTTTTTCTGTACTGAGTGTTTCCATCGAGAACTTTTGACGGCAGCGTTCCTTCTCAGAAATGTAACCGCTGTTAACCTTCTCCGGGGCGGGTCTGCTGTCCAAACCGCCTGTCGGCTGTGGCCCCACCTGCCAAATGCCGTGCAGAGTTAAGACGTTGCACGTAAAATGTGACATTTTCAATTCCCTGCGGAGGGCGCAGTACGTGGCGCACCGTGGAAGTGTGCGGCTGAAGGGAAAACAAGCGTGATTGAAGAGCGTCTTGCGTGCTTCAGTCTGTCATGCAGCTCAGGAATGTGTGACACCAGTTTGGTAAGGCGCTGGATTGCGTAACGTATAACGTATGAACTGCTGTTTGTTCAGCTATATGCTGTAGGATTTTTTTTTTTCCTTTGGGCCACTGATAGTTGTGAAAGTCCAGAAGATGGTAGCGGCAAAATTTCCCGGAATGGTTAAGCTGTTAAGAACCACCATAACTATTCATCGTTCACAAGTCTGGAGCTGTGTGAGAGCACCCTTCTGGTGTGCGTGCTTCGCAGTTTGGTTTGTGGCATTCAGCCAGGGAGCCCTTCATCACTTTCAATCTGTTATAATTGATTGACCATTAAGGGGAGAGAGTTTAAAAATCCCACTGGCTGATTTGTACTCTCTTTTGTATGGCTGCAAAGCCCAGCTTCCTTATAGTGAAACTTTTGGCTGGGTGCGAATGGTCCAGGAAAAATAAGGGGGCTCTCTTGCTGCTTGGGTGGTGAGCCCCTGAATTAGTCCTGCTCTCATCGTGTAAATGCCTGTTTTGGTGGTCTCCTGCGTGCCGTTGGCTAACTTTTCAAGCTGGGCTATTTTGTATGCCAGCACGCTAACTTACTATTCACCTTCCCGAAGGCCGCCTCTGCCGTAGCCCCTAAACGTGGCCCAGTGATTTGGGATACTTGATGTATTCCAATGAGCCGATTGCTCAACACGCCACACGCTCAAAGATCTCGGGGCTGTGCAGTTGTAAGCTTTATCGCCTGTTAAATATGGAAAAAGAAGTCATTCAAGGCTAATTGTACTAGAACTGTGCGGGGGAGGGTGGGCACAGTTAGCTGGAAAACTTTAGCCTATTGCTAAGCTGCTGTGACACTGGGTCGGTCAGAAACCAGCTGAAAAAGCCTCCCCTTCTCCTGCCAGGTCCTTTAGCCTCATGGGGTCTGCATGCTTCTTTTCCAGAGTCGAGGGGGTTGGCTTACTCCCCCTTTTTTGACGATCAAGCACACCGCAACAGCGCAGGCCTATACTGACCTTTGTCACGTTGCCGTGGGAGACGGCTATTGATTTCATATACCTCATAACCCCTATTTATTCATGACCTTCTCAAACTTTACCCCCTGCCTTCAAACACATGGAAAACAGCAGGGGCCTTTACAGAACCACAACCCATATCAGCTGCACCGGACAGCACTTCTCCTTAAGCACCTACTTAATAGGGAACTGGTGGAAGCTGATATTTATTTATCCAGGGGTGTTTCGAGCTGTACTGGAGGTTCGGGTTTTCACCTGCAGATAGAAAGTTGAGAATAATATGTTTAGTGTTCGGTCAACGTTGTGCGGCAGTAATTGCATGTATCTGGTGTTCCTGAGAGCCCGTAGGCTGTACGTGTAAGCAGAGTGTAGTTAAGAAGCTATTGGTAGGTGATGATCTTGTATGTTTTACGGTGGACCTCCATCTCGCGTGTGACTGGAAGCATTCGCACGTTTGGCTGCGTGCAAGCTGACCTTCCATGTTCAGCAGACGATCGTCTCGCTGTTACAGTCGCACAGCGCTGAGTTCTCCAATTTGCTTTTGGTACCTGCAGGTTCTGTCTATCTCTTGGTTCCCTTTCTTGCACGTCTGTTTCTAGCAAGGCTGGTCCTACTCAATGTGTCGCCCCAGGCATGCATCAATGCCGGCGCCCCGCCGTCTGAAATTGGCTGGCAAATCAGCGCCCTAGGCGCCCGATGTCAGTCATGGGACCGGCCCTGCTTTGCAGTCTGTATTTGCACCAGGAAGACCCCACACAAATCATCGTGGCTTACCATCCGTGCACTGGAGAAACCCCCCCCCCCCCTTACAGTTGTCCCGTCATGCATCCTGGTCACTCTTTTAATCCTGTTCTTTCCCTCCAGATCTACTTGCACCTGCGTTCCTATACCGTCCCCAACGAGCAGCGCTACATCATCCGCATCCTGTTCATCGTCCCCATCTACGCCTTTGACTCGTGGCTCAGCCTACTCTTCATCAGCAACGACCAATACTACGTCTACTTCGATTCCGTCCGTGACTGCTATGAAGGTGAGCACTCCTCCGCTCCCTGCCGGCCTCTTCGCTGCATGACTATGTCTACCCGCTTCTTTTTTTTATTTTTTTTTTTTGTTAATTTAGCCTGGTGGTTTGTTAATCTCCTATTCCTGGCACAGGATTGTGGCTAAATTAACCTGGATCTCCGATAAATTAAGTGTTAATTAATAAATAGCGTTGCGCATAAATCTTATGGAAGGTGTAAAACGATCCGAGGCACGGAGTTATGGATGTTGTGTTGGGCATCGGGCCGGTGGGGGTGCGGCCCACTAAACTGATCAGACCAGTTCTCTCACGCTTTTCTCGTCTGTCGTCTTCCCGGAGGAAAAAGCCATCATTGTTCTTTGTGGGTGTGGTCCCAGACCTGCCGGTCTCCTTTACGTGATGAGGCCTTGAGCTGTAGGCGCCAAAAGCCGGGATTTAAGATCTCCTGAAGTTAAGACTTCTGGTGGGAAGGGACGATGGGGGCAGGGTGGGTCCGTCAGAGTCCTGTCGTTGATTTAGTATTTTAATGACTGCTATGCTGGGCCCGTCGGCTGTTCTTCGTTAATAATGACGCACTCGGGAGGGGCGGAGCTTCTGGTTTTCTTTGTCGGTTAGTATTCTGGGTTCGAATCAAACACAAGAGGTTGAGTGTAACTTATAATACTCGGTCAGCTTTCCCCCTGCGTGTGAAGGACACTTGTCAGAAGCGTGAAGAAGCCCTGCCTCTTTCCTCTTTGTTTTACAGCGTTTGTCATATACAACTTCCTGAGCCTCTCGTTCGAGTACCTGGGAGGGGAGAGCGCCATCATGGCTGAGATCCGAGGGAAGCCCATCCAGTGAGTGTCCTGGCTTCTGTGCCGCGCACATGTGCCTGTGCTTGGATTTTGGCCCCGCCCCTTCCATTGTCACATGACACACCCTCCCCCCCGCAGTTCTCGCCTCCCCGCTGCCTCGTGGGAAACAGCCTCTCATAGGTGTCAAGTCTCACTGTTTCCCCGCGAGGCTAAAGTTTTTTAACTTTCTATCTTTATTTGTTGGCTCACTGCTTTCACTGGATTGTTCTGCTTTTTCATCAGCCATCTCAATGTCTCACTGCAGCTAGGATGACGTGTATGGCCACTGTATGACAGAATAAATGCACAGGGCAGCATGATGTATGCTTCTGCAATGTCCTATAGCAGCATTTTGCCAGTCTAAAGGAGGCATTTATACTTCTATAAATAAAATGCCTAATTTTCCAGATAGTTGAATTAAGTCCATAGAGCTTCATGGAGCTGCGCATCTTTAAATATTTTAACCTGAACAAACTCAAGCTGAACCCCCCACATGGATAAACTGTGAAGGAGTGAGATTTTCCCATTGAACCCTTATTTTGTCGCCCTGGTTCCATGGCCTGACACTAGGGGGAGTGTTTTATGAGCTGTGGCGTGCGATAAAGCAACGCTGAGGGTTACCGTGACAACGGGCCCCTTTCCCATGCATCCTTAGCCCCTCCCTCCTCGAGTGTCAATAACAGATTAAAATATCACAATGATTTTGGATTACGGTTGAAAAGGGGTGGAAAATTTCCAGAAACTTTCCAGAATCTCTCCATTCCATGGGAAGGGGTGCCTATAATCACAAGGCTCTCGGTTCAAACCCTGCCTCAGCATGTCTGCAGGTCCTTGAGAAAGGCCCTTAACCCGCAGCTCCCTGGGCACTACTACGGGTGGCTGCCCTTCGCGGACAGTTTGCTCTACAAAGAGCAAGTTGAGGGAGGCGTAAAGACAGTAATGTTAAACTGGGGAATTTTGAAAATATTCCAAGTTGGAAAGTTTCCAGTGGAATTAATGAGAATATATGGGCTGGAAATTAATTCCCAGAATTTTGCAACCCTACTATGGGTGGTGTCATTTTGAATGGAAAGGCGGTGGCATATCTTGAGATTTTATTGCATACTGCAGTGTTTCCCAATCTGCTCCTTGGGAGCCCACAGACAGCCCACATTTTTGCTCCCTCCCAGCTGCAAAAATGTGGACTGTCTGGCAGGGAGCAAAAACATGGATTGAGGACTGGGTTGGGAAACACTGGCTTGCCTAATATACTGAATATGCTGAGGTTGGTAATGAATGCATTCGTTGGCACCTAGGTCCAGCTGCCTGTATGGCACGTGCTGTTTGGGTGGGACCAGCTATTCCATCGGGTTTCTGCGCTTCTGCAAGCAGGTAGGTATTTCTCATCGGTACGGTTGTATGAATGTAACTGAATGGCACGCCTACTGAATATTAATGGAAGTTAATGGAATGGTGTGCATGAGTTTTAAATGACTAGTAATTAATGGGGCATGAGGGTATGTTGTGGATTTGGAAAAAATAAAATAAAAATGGTATTCTGGTCATGCTTGCTTGTTTTTCAAAAGGACCGCTAGAATTGGCGGTCCCTTTGGGGACGCAGTTCTGTCATTTCATACAGCCCGGATGGGCAGAGCGAATGAACCTATTTGGAGTAAGCGTGAGATTTTATTGCCGGTCAGGTCTCACTCAGTTCTGCGAGGCAGGCTCTGGGGGACTGGTGAAGATCGTATGTAAGGGACATGTTGAACCACCTGCAGGGTGAATATTACGCTGAAGTAGGGGCAGGTACACAAAGCCCCCCCCCCAACCACCATCATAAGATGGGATATGGGCATGTGGCACTTTAGGGGAAGGCCTTTCTTATGTGTCAAAATTAAAGAGTGTATGTGTTTGGTTTTTGATTACGTTTCAATTGAAACGCCAAAAATATCAGTGAAACTTGTGTGTTAAGTACGTCAAATCAGTGCTTGAAGTGGGCCGGAACACAGCGGAACGCAGTTCCGGAACTTCTGTGTTTTTGTCGTTTGGGTTCCACCACTCCTTTCTGCGTTCCGGTACTTACTGAAACTGATCCGACGCAGCGACAGTGGCCCAAGAATAGACAACATCACAAGACCGATAAAAGACTACATTACCCACGAGCCACGACAGTGCCCTATCATATGCATCCACTGAGTCCCAAC
>JAODKE010000050.1:5963624-5974399 GCA_026779605.1 Mormyrus hasselquistii | reverse complement strand
TTTTTTTTGGTTGGGGGAGCATATGCTTTGTGTCACACAGAACATTTACAGGAAGGGTGGGAGGGAATATAAGGCAGCATGGGCTGTTTTTATCGGGGATGGTTAGCGTACGAATCCGCGCTCTGATCATGGCGCCTGGCGCTGTGGGAGGGGTGAACGCGGCTGCCGCTTCCTGGCTGGCCCTGCGCTTCCTGTCTGACGATTTGCGCTGCCTGTGTTCTTTGTATCTCCCAGGCGACACTGCAGTTCTGCGTCGTGAAACCCATCATGGCTGTCATCACCATCTTCCTTCAGGCTTTCGGCAAATATCACGACGGAGACTTTAAGTGAGGTTCCCCGGACTATTATTCCTCACTACTTTGATTATTTTTTTACCTCATTGCATTTTACGGCATCTTCATGTAGATATATTTACACTAATAATATGGTTTGTGACTGTGGTGATAGCTTGACGTAGCTAATTAAGTGGCCATCTTTAATGTTGGTGAGTCCGGGTTCGCGGTACCGATGAATTGACCCCCCTCTGTCCGTCCCCTGGCCCACAGCGTCACCGGAGGCTACCTCTACATCACCATCATCTACAACATCTCCGTTAGCCTGGCACTCTATGCCCTCTTCCTCTTCTACTTCGCCACCAGTGAGCTCCTGCGGCCATACGAGCCGGTACTGAAGTTCCTCACCATCAAGTCCGTCATTTTCCTCTCCTTCTGGCAAGGTCGGTCTACGGCAGCACCGTTTTGTTTTTAAATCAAATTTGAAAAATAGTCAAAATGTATTTGACGCTTTCAGGTAGCTAGTTTTCCATTTCCTTTTATGCATAATTCTTTTATATAGTTTTATACAGTTTTCCATATTCCTTTTATGCATGTTTGTTTACTGTTTGCTTACTTATAGATCAATATTTTAGTTGACCTAAGAGGCCGTAACTAGCCAAAACCATGGATGACGTACCCTATCGATGCAAACTGTCAATATAAGCAGCTTTTGGACTCGTGCGTATTTTTCGGTAATGTCAGTAGCTTAAAAATGAAGGATTGGCCATTACATGCCATAAATTAAGCTTGTGTAAAAGACGCTGTAAAAACAGTGGTGATTGGTGGGGAGGTTGCGATTCCTATGATGTCACCCGCCCAGCTGATGTCTGGCACCCGCAGGCATGGTTCTGGCCATCCTGGAGCGATGCGGCGTCATCCCGGAGGCGCTGGTCATCGATGGGCACGAGGTGGGTGCCGGTACCGTGGCGGCGGGCTGGCAGAACTTCATCATCTGCATCGAGATGTTCTTCGCGGCCATCGCCCTCCGCTACGCCTTCACCTGCACCGTGTATCGGGAGACGGACAACAAGGCTCCAGGTACCTTGGCCGGCCGCCGCCATCTGCGTGCGGAGTCCTCTTTCTCTGCTCCTGACCCATCCTGATTGTCCAGCCGTGGGAGCTGAATGGCTGCATTTATGAGTGTGACCAGAGAGGGCGCTAAACCACGGCGGCACCACCCCTCCAAGGTGGCTTGGCCCGTTCCGATCCACCCCATTGATAGTCGCGCCAGCCAGTCAGCTCACGGCCCATATCCTCTTTCCATCACCCCGCTTCCTGTTTCCTGATACGGAGGCAAAGTTGCGCCAGCTCACACTGACCAGGTCCCCAGCGCGCTAGGGCGGCTGAGAGGTGCTGGCAGGTTGTATTTTCACCTGTGGTTAGGCTGAAAGAAGGGAGGAAATGAAAGAGAGAAAGGGGTGTGACCCTGAGACTCGTTCTGCCCGGTCAGCCAAACGGGTCACAATGGTCTTAGACTGGACTAACAGCTCCATTTAATCACTCCTGGAGAACATTCTAGTTTATTTTTAAATGCTAATTTGTCGACAATGCAGAGTGGGCTTACTTATTTTAATCTCAGCTGCATCTTCTGCCAGTTGTAGGACTCAGTCGATCGCAGGCTGCTCCTGCGTAAACACCGTGCACAGGAGGGCGTAGTGCCGGGCCTGGTGGATCTGGGCGCTCAAGAAATGTTTTTGCCTGGGGGGGGGGATTAGCGGGCAGCTGGGAATTCTGGGAATGTGGAGCTGAAATAACCCTGACACTCATAGGGGAGTCCTGACCAGGCAGAACACGTGAAAACCAGACGCCATTATGCTCAATCGTATCGTATGGCATTACTAACATTCCTGCCTGCTTTTAAATCGATGTAGCAGCGACCTTAAATATACAGTTTAATAAATTGATCTTTTTCAATAGGACAAGTATACTTGCACTTTAGGATGTAATTGATATTTATATCAAAGTGCTCTGCGTTTTACAGCCACAGTGCGATATGCAGTAACCGGCTCCTGTTTATGCACAGCGTGTCCTCACAAAGCACTCTGCATGTACCCACACGCCCTCCCCAGCACCAAAACGGACCTTCATCTACGGTGCATCCATGCCCATTCACGCTCACGGGCTTTACGAGGCCAGCCTGATGCTGGGGGTGGTCTGTGCTTGCACCCCCCAGGCGGCATGGCCAGTGAAGCACGGCGTCGGTGGGCGTGCTCAGCCGTGGTGTTAAGGCTAAGCTCTGCGGCCAGCTAAGCTGCCCGCCCCAGTAGCACATTCCTTATCGCCGTCGTCCGCCTAGAGGACGACGTAGTATTTTAAAGCCGCGCTTAATGCTGTCTGTCAGCAGGGGGCGGTTTTGGGGGGTGGAGGGGCAGCTTCACTGCCTCGCCTGAAACCTGGGAAAGTGAAACGTTGTGGGAAACATAAACGGGGATCTACTGCTGGGGTATCTAGAAAGAACAGCGTTGTTAAGCAAGTCCGTGCCTGACTGGTACCAAGTCTGGTCACGTGATGTTCGTGGCTGGGGCAGATGGGAAGCTCTTGCTGGGTGGGGCGTCGTCTCCACGGCGCCATTGGGACGGCAGGGTGTGACTGTCACCATGGAGACAGACTAATGCGTTGATGATTTCATCACCATGATCACAGCTGTAGTAGTCCGTCTCAGGAGTTCTTTCATAAGCCGTGCGCGTTCCGGAATGAAACTGTAAACTGGAGCGTTACGGTCAGCTGGGCCTCTCAGGAAGAGTCTCGTGATCAGAGCCGATGGCCGATTTCGCGATCATACGACGAGGCCATTCCACTGATTTTTGTCTGTGTTTAGTGGGACCCCCTGCCCCCAGTGAGCAGCGAATGCAGACTGACCCAGTGTAGGGTGGTGGTCTTCCCTGGACAGGCTGAGCTGGTGTCTGTGTAGGATGCCTTGTGGAAAATAGATTGAGTAACTTCAACTGTGGATGTCGATGGCTCAAAGAAACCTTCCTGGGAAATTATGATTCACTGCTGGTTTGATAAGACGTATGAAAGACTATAGCTTAAACATTATGCCACCATAAAAGATAACTAGTGTGGAATTTGGTCAGATACGATAGAGCAAATTCCAGGAAAACTTCATTTTAATAGGTGATGTGCCTCGTGACAAATAGCCATTTTGCGTATTCTAGCACCTTTCAGATAGAATATCCCTGATAATCAACTTCTTGTTGTAGCTGTGTGGGTTTCCTTCACACTCTGGTTTCACATCATGAGAGCTGGTTCCAGGCTGCGGCGCCCCCTGCTGGCCAGGATCTAAAGCTGGAGCCTGAAAAATGTTGGGGGGGAGCGAGAGGGGGGGGGGGTTCTTCTCCAGCAGCATAGCTGCAGACCCTGAACTTTTATGAGTGGCTTTCCTCTATAGCAGTGTTGCCCATTCCGGTCCTCGGGGACTCTCAGCTGGTCCACATTTTTGATTCCTCCCAGATCAGAAACGTGGACCCGTTTGTGGGTTCCCGAAGACCGGATTTTGGAGATGCTGCTCCATACGTCTCGGGAAAAGGTCCCCTGCTTCACCCTCGTCCTACACCCTCAGCTATATGCACACCCCCTACCCCTAAATCATGTGTGACACCTAGAGGAGCATCTGCACTGTTACCCACAAGTCGGTGACTGTTGGGCCTCGCACAGTGAATGAAAGCATTTTACGCTACCCCCGCAGCTAGCTTCTGAGGTCTGGGACGACACTATTCTATTAATAAATCCTATTAAACGTCTAAGACCTTCTGCTCCGCTTTTATCTACTTTCATTTGAGCAAAACAGAGGCCGCAGTTAGCAGTTAGCTGCTGAGGGGCCTCAGTGCCGCGTCCAGCTGCAGCTTTCAGGCCTACATGCTGCCTGAACAGCATCCGGAAGCAGCCGTGCGTCGCTGAGACTCAGCGGAGAGCTAGCGCGGCCCGAGGAAGCTGGGAGGGAGTCAAATTTTTAAACCCAGAATTAAAATACCCAGAGCGTAGCTAATTTGGAAGCAGATTCAAGGGGGCGTTTATCGCAGTGCATGCAGGACATGACCTTAAACTTTGAGCATAAGAATATATAACTGCATGAGAGAAACTTTCCCTACTGAGGGAGCTCTTGTAAGAGAGCCCCCCCCACCCCCCGCCACGTGCATAGAGCGGGCCCTGAACAGCGTCCCCCCCCCCCGTGTCTGTCGTTGACCAGCGCGTCTGTGTTCTTGCCTTAATTCCCTCAGCCAACGGTGCACCCATGCAGAGCATCTCCAGCGGGCTGAAGGAGACCATCAACCCTAACGACATGGTGCAGGACGCCATCCACAACTTCTCCCCAGCTTACCAGCAGTACACGCAGCAGTCCACCCAGGAGGTGGAGCAAAACGGCAAGGCGACCGCCGCCGTCGCCGGCTCCAAGAAGCCGAAAAAGAACGACAAGATTATGCTGATCGCTTCAGACGACGAGTTCTAGGGTCCTGGGGATGTGGTGGGGGGGGGGGAGGGGCGAGGCTGGTCACCTGACGTTAAGGGGAGCCTTCCAAGCCCAGCCGATTGGTTCCCCTGCCTGTCGCCACAAATGCTATTGGCTATCGACCAGACCTGACCGGAGAGACTGACCTTTCAGCTCCAGACAGGTTGTGCTGTTAGGGATGCTGACCGGGAGCCTTTTCTCCATTCGGCGTCTACGGATCTGATGCTTAAGCAGGGACGTCGAAGGCCAAGTATTATCTGCTGGGATTCGATGTTCTGCGTTTTATGTATAATCAGGAGGTTGAAGGGGCATCAGGAATCGGAAAAGATACGTAGAGAGACCTTTGGGCTGGTTTATAATGCAATGTCGGACCTCGGTAATGGTTTTTACAGCAGTAAATTAACAGTGGACTTTGAGCATAGGATTGAAATTCATTCTCCCCTCAAGGGTCAAAGCTATGAGGCCATGTACCAGTAGAGTACCGTGGTTTTCCCCTCATTATTTAATTTTAAAATTTCTTTTAAATTTTACGCAAGCTATGTATGTATGGATTAAACTTTCTGTTAATGATCACCTGTTCTGTTTATAAAGAAGTTTTCATTTTTAATCTTATGATGTGAGATTGACACAACGCATTCCCGATATGTCGGTCACGAAAAATTGCTTTAATTTTGATGGCTCATGTCAAGATGGATTTCGTCATTCTGTGCTGTGTGTACGAACAAATTCGTTTATCGAGAGTGAAGTGCGCTTCACACCAGTTCGACTCTTCCTGCTCAGTTTGAAGAAACACGGTTACCTCAGAACTAATTCGGAAGTTGGAAAGGGAGATTCTTTTAAGCCGTGTCATCCACCTTTGACCTTTTATATCATTTTCTCTATCATTCTGCTAACGCAGCTTCTCACTTAGTTGTGTGGTGTGATATTCTAAATTCTTGTTTAGCATAACATATACCTGATGCATTAAGTCTAAGTGTATATAGTTAATATATTGAAACTTTGAATGCTGAGAAATCAGGTGTTAATGGTGACGTGACAGGACTCCATCACGGGATTTATGTATATTGCAGTATTTCTACACGCGTTGTGTACAAACTATTTTAATTCATCATGTCACTTACTTTTTGTTTCATTCACACTGGTGCCAACGACAGCCGCCGTGTGCGAGCTGGAATCGTGAGGTAGGGGTGGAGCTGTCAGTGTTGGTTCGGCGTTCCTGTGTGGTACTCGGGGAAGGGCTTCAGTCCCAACCAGTCCCAACCAGACCCCAGCGCCCCCCAAGCAGCCCTGGGGCTGCCTTTCTCTTTCCAGAGCCAAAATGCATCCCCCAAAAAAAGGACAAATACAACATGAATCGAATTAAGCAGTGGAATCAAGGCCACGTGAATGGCTTCTGGGACTATAACACTTCTTGGAAACTACAGAGACTCAAGGTCTCGTTCCACAGAAACAGCCTCGTCTGATCATCTATTGTAAAATGTTGTTTACTTTGTATGTGCACAATAAAACGTTTTAAACGACTCTGTAAAACTTTTTCCTGATGAGAGTTTTGGGGGTTGGCATTGCACTGTGAAGTTATAAGAAGGTGAAAGCTAAGAGCAATTAAATTTCCATCATTTCATATCTGATCTCATCGTAGTTACACAACATAGTTTCCATTTACCCAATATGCTGGTTAATGTGGTGTTTTCTGCATTACAGTACATGGAATTAGTATTCTGGCTACTGTTTTCACAGGAGGGAAGAGACTTTATTAAAAGTACAAAAAAAAAAAACAGTAAACTCTTATATACAGCAATAATTTACTTTGTCATTTTCAAAAAGACTAAAACAAAATGTGTCTGTGGGGAGTCCATTAGCAAACCAGAATGAGCGTTAAATGCAACAGTGCATCTGCATTAAAAATAACGGGACAGGAAGTACTGAAATTAAAATGCATATAAAACAGGAAATGACAACATTGCCGGAGCACAGCAACTGCAGACTTGCTCTGCCCAACAATGGGCACGGTGCAACTAGAAATTGTAGTCGTCGTCCCCCCCTGACCACATTGTAAATAATTGTACGTATTAACAGGCTCCTGTGGAAGCTGCGCACCCCTGATTCTACACGGCCATACTGCGCCCCTGCTGATGGTGTCCTTTTAAAGACAATGCTAGACCACATAGTCACATATAACACTTTATAAAACGCTCTGTAACATTGCTTGGATACACACTCTACAAGTGTCCTACTGAGTTTATCAAGTCAATGCCTTTTTTTCCTTTTCAGCTATGTCATAAACATTTTTTTTAATTATAATATGCTTTTTTAAAAAACACAAAATAGTAATTTAGATGGACTGTGTTCATAATCGCGGAGATTTTACATGCATCAGCTGGTCAGCCCTAGGTGCTGAAAGGCTGGACTGTCTTCCCTTGTCCTCCACGCTCGTGCCTGTTACGTCACTCGTAAGAGGAAGTCCCGAGCTTAGAAGACCCGGACCTGCTGACCTCCCTGGTGTTAGAACACACAGGTTAAAACTGACTGTAGAAAATGCCTTACCCAAAGATGCCGGAACAACCGACAAATGTGTTCGATGACTATATAACGAGTGATATACGGAGTGATTCAGACCTGAAGACCACACGGAGTGGAGATTCACCCCAAAAAGCAGCCACTTTCTTTCTGTACTCTCACTTTCTGTATCGCTGCTCTGCGTCATTAACCTCATTTAACTACGAGTGAAATGCAAAACTTGATATTATAAAGGGGACTCTTTCCCTTCCTGCCTCCGCGCTTCTAGACGTTGGTTGATGGACGCAATCAGCGCGCCGCTGGTCCTGACCTTCCTGCATTCCCGGTTAGTCGCCCCCCACCAGACAAATATCGATTCTTCCGTTTCATTTTGAGAACTGATTCTAATGTTAAAATATCGTTTTACCACCTAGTAATTTAAATGTTTATATTATTATAGGGAGCAGGACATGAGCTACTACCAGGAAAGGCCATCAGTAAGGCGGGGGACAGGGGAAGACATTATGCCTAGTGACTAGTGACAGCTCGGGGTGGGGGGGGGGGGGTTGACACAGATTTACTAACAGCGCTCCAATAAGACATCAATGGTCCATTCATAAACACCTTAATGTCATAAATTGTCCATGTTCAAAATTCACACATCTCAAAATGAACAACACGAAACACTATCAATTTTCTACGTAGAGGTTTTCATTTTGACTTTTATTTAATGAAAGTGTGCTGAAATCACCGTGTAAAACAGCTGGCTTGCTAAAGGCATTACACGGTGGCGTCTGACGGCACAAACATTTTACCTTAATCAGTGCTTTTCACAGTTACTGCTCAATGAACGAACCATTTGCCAATAGAAACGAATAGTGACAGATAAAAGGCAATTAATTTGCAAAATACTGCACATTTACATCCTGTTCTGACAAGACTACAAATGCACCAGCACAAAACCTTAAACATGTTATTCCTATGCAAAAATCATTTTCCAGTATCTATAATATACATCTTGTTTAGGAAGTACATATTCACTACCACGCACATCGCATTAAAGTTATAAGTTAAGGTTCCAAGAGCACAGCATTAAAAACGACGGGCTTGGTTTCATGTGCAGAAGCAGAAAAATCCATTTTTGCCTATAAATAACAAGGTGTTTTGAAAACTCGAGCCTGCGACACCAGACCCCACGTTTAAGGGCAGATTTTACAGTACCGTTGTTAAACAGAGGCACTATGGTGGAAAACGAACAGTGTGGCAGTAATCCCGCCCAACGGCGACTTTAATAACGGAGGCATACGGAACGTATGCTAAAGACACTTAACTTTCTTTAAACATCCGGAGCTCAAGTGCGTAACGCTTCGAGCTACTGCACGTGTAAACACAGGCTAGATGCTTAATTAGTATTTTATGTTCACTGCGTCTCTAATCGTCTATATGCTCTTATTTTACTGTAAAAGCTGTCAGTTGTCGTGAATTAAGTTAATAATCAAAAGTACGTATACCGTCAGCAGAAGGCATGCGGGAGAACGCTTTGCGGTCAAAGGCGCACGGTGGGGACTACAAGACAGAAATCCCTCATTAAAAAAAGGAGGACACAAAATGAACAAAACCGTAAATGCAGATACATTGTACAAATGGTAAGCAAAGATAATGATCTCGCTTAGTCATAAAGCAAGGGGAGTTTGTTTGATTCCTAGGAACAGGGTCGTGAAGAAGGATGGTGAACAGCCTTGAGAACCATTTAAAAACTAAGCATATAAACCGTATATTAACAGATCTCGTTTAAACATATCTTGACTTTGGGGAAAAAAAAGAGCTGGTCCCGAAGGGCGGTACGGCTGAGGTTCCATTCTCCGTAATGGAGGTGCGTGGGATCATTCCGTTGTGTTGCGCAACCTGTTAACCACTTACTGGTGCGTGACGCCTCGAGATATGAGTGGTTAAATCTGGGGTTTTGCAGCCCTTCTAGCGTGGAGTTTCCCACCTACTGGGAACTTATGCCTTGTGTGAAGGCTACCACCACCGGCGGTTAGGCGTCACCTAAGGAGGAGTGACGCTCCATAACGGGAGGAATTTCTGGCATGACAAGGGCCTGAAGCCTGAAACCAGGACGCGGTTTTGATGCTTTTGGGCTGAAACCAAAATTGTAAAAGTAGTTTTCATCTGTAATATACAGGACATAACTGTGTTTCCATGTCAAGGCAGTTTCCCCTTCGCATGATATCCAATATGGATTACCTACCACGCATCATGGCAATAACAGCAAGAGTTTAAAAGCTTACAAAACACATAAAGCAAGTGCTCACTGTATTGTTAACGTATGACATTTTCTTCCTCAGTCTTTAGTCATAATAAATAATATGAAACTGAATATCTTTCAGATTTAAGCAGCCCGTAATTTATCTTCGGATTCTCCAAAGGGTCTCGTTTAGGGATGTCCTTGACCTCAATGTAAAATGAAAACAAGGTTCTGAACTGAGTGATGTAATAAATTTCAGGAAGTGCTATTTCAGCCACTTGGTTCAGACAAAAAAATCCAATTCATTTCATGTAATCTCTCTAGAGACCAGATGGGTATTAGATGCACGTAACACATTTGGGATTCAAGAAATGTTTACCCTTTGGAATTACCAGGATTTCTGCAAAAACGGCTTGTAGAATCCACAGAGGAAACCACCGCTCTCCAAAAATAAATAAATGGATTAAAACGCTATGGGCTATCAGAAGGCTGCTTGAAGAGCACCTGTGTGTTCTGCACCACTATCTAGACAGTACTCCATTGATAGATGAGACAAAGGTCGAGCTTTCTGGTAAACAGACACCGTTATGTTTGCAGAAAACAAAGGCTCATACCAGCACCACTTCCGCACCCTAACCGTGAGTCACGACAGAAGGCGGATTATGGTCCGTCGCTGCTTGGATGACTTGCAGTCACCAAGGAACCGATGAATTCCAAGTTTCAGGATCGGGAAAAATCCGACAGCAGAATATCTGCATGTCTGTCTTATCTAGAGCACAAGGGAAGTCCATGTCATGCCCCGCGACAAAAATCCAAAGTGCGAGAATTAATCAAAAACAGAGTAGCACATATGGAAGACAATCTGCCTTTTAGAGTCCTGACCTCAATGGCACCGAACTGCTGTGGCGTGACCTGAAGCAGCCTGTTCAAGGAAGATATTGCAAAAATATACAGGAAGTGAAAAAGCGCCGTGTAGAACAGGCCAGAATCCCCCTGACGACTCTACCCAGCTCTGGTCAGCAGGAGATAGAGAAAGCATCAGAGTATTGCCAAAAAAGGAAGTTCCGCTAGTTACTGAAAATCTCTCTTCAACTCAATGCCCTTGACTAGTTAAACAAAGGTTTCATCAATAAAGATGTTGCAATGCAAAATGTTCAGCCTCCTTTGTTAGATAAAACATCTATGAGCCCTGGATCAGATTCTGTCAGCAGAAATACAGATAATTCCAAAGGATTCACATTTCCTCACATCTGCATGCATATATATA
>JAODKE010000050.1:5952638-5963524 GCA_026779605.1 Mormyrus hasselquistii | reverse complement strand
TCTCTTCTTTTCTTTCATATTTTAGTATTTTATACTGTAAGTGCTTAACTGTCAAGACTAAGATAAGGATAAAAGGTCATAAGCAGTACAGCTGCGTTGCCAGTGCTGGAAATTTTGAAGCACAGTGCACAACACGGGATATGTAGAAGAGCAGTGAATGTCACCTGGCAAAGCTCCTCCCCTTGGCTCACCCCAGCCAATGAACTATCATCATGGGCGGGACAGAGGCGGGGCCAGGAAAAAGGTGCACCTCAATTGAAAAACCATAAGCACTAGGAAGGGGCGGAGAAGGGGGTGGAGTTTGGGCTGTGGGCGGTCGACTTGACGATGGTGATGACGCTGGTGCTGCCCACCTTGCCGGTGGCTGGCGGCCCGCGTGCGACCGTCCGTGCGAAGCACTGCAGGGCCTCGTACTTGGAGCGCAGCGAGTCCAGCTCCAGCCGCATGCTGGCGTTCTCGCGTGCAAGCTTGTCCACCTCACGCTGCAACTCCGCCTTCTGCCGCTCCAGCTCCTCCTTCTGCGTGACGCGCTTGATGCGGCAGCTGGCGGCGTAGCCGCGGTTCTTCAGCGTGCGCCGTCGCTGCTTCAGCCGCACCACATCCTCCTTGGTAAGGCCACGCAGGTGCTGGTTCAGCTCCCGCACCGACATGGCCACCAAGTCGTCATCACTAAGGACGGGGGCATTCTCCCCCACCTCCTTCTTTACCTGGAGGAACATGGTAGGGGCGGGGCCCCAAACAACCAATCAGGTGCCATCTTCACTAGTGATCGTAACAGTATCTACCAATCCCGTTGCTGCTTATCTGCCTGCTGGTTGTATTGGTTATTAAAATGCATTCCACATAATGCTGGATTTACAACTTGTGTATCATAGTAAGGATAAGTGTCTTTGCAGGAAAAGTTGACGTCATGTTCAAAACCCGGCACAACTGGTTATATCAATATTGAAACTCCTCAACTACGAAGCAAACTTTTCAATGGGTCTTAGGTGCAACCTCAAATACGGTCCCTGACTAAATACCCTCAGCATAAAACCTGAGAACTTTTCAGCATTAAAAACCCGATGAAATGCACTCACCTTTAAAGCGTTACTTCCTTTTACATTAGTCGTCATACCCTGTATACATCCACCTGTCCAGAATCCCTCAGAAATATGCCTAGAAAAACAAAACATTCAAAACGGCATGTTCAGTTATACCTCGTTTCAAATGAAATGAAAGAACTGAGCAGGAAAAAGATGGATTAATGCCTGACAAAACGAAGCTACGAATCTTATTTCGGCCGTCACCTTGCAGGGTTCTATCAGCAGATGGCGCTGTTCGCCGTGATATGATCGCTAATCCTGCCCTGTGTATTGCTGTGTAAGGCTTGTCAAACCGCAACACGTGGAACGTTTATTGCTGTGCAAGGGCTTTCAAACCTGCCCTGTGGAAGTTTAATCCCATAACTCGTGCTCGTGGGAAGTCACTCACTCACTCAATTTGTCCGATTTCCCGTGAAAACATGGACGTGCGATTTTTTTTAGTTGCCGTAGTAAGTAGTAATGCGCTTGGGGGCTTGTGCGACTGCGTGCGCTCCAAGGCGGTAGTGCAAAGATTATTAATACATTCACAACTCAATATGTAGAAACGTATGTATAATATTGGACCATTAATCTAAGAGTCCATTTAGTCTTATTATCGTGAATTTCCTCACTAATGGGGCAACGAAATATTCCCACAGCCGAGGCGTGTTTAACTGCGACGAAAATGTCAGTAGTCTAAATGTCAGCAGCCTGGGAGTGGTTAGATTGCTCTTTAAACAAGCATGACTTATTTTAAAACGTCCCACGTACTATGCCTAGAAATTCTTACGCAATTTAAATAGCCTATCACTGGAAAATAAGGGTCGCAAAACTTTAAAGAGTGATGTAAAGGAAAAAATGACTGAGGATGATAAACTACTTGGTTTATCTACTGAAACATCTGGAGTGCAAGAAACACATGCGGAAATATTTCTTTAAAACGGAAAGCTAAACGTGTGTTGTCACTTGGACTGAGGAGCCTTACTATATAGAAAGAGGTGGGTTAAGTCTTTATTAGGAGGTCTGATTTTAATGAAGACGAATGAGAACGCACTTAAACTAGTAGCTATACAAAGGTTCGCATAAAACGCTCTACGTCAGGGGAAATATAATACAATATGGAAAAATCACAGAAGATGAAATGAAACCGATGTAATTCAAACACACAGGCCACCCCTAGACCGATCGCCCCTGCTGTAGACAGTGTGATTTGGCCCCACCGGCCCGTATTATATCACCCTCGGCTTCTCCGATCCTCAGCCCTGCCTCGATTATTTAGATTATGTTGACATTAAATTTTGCGGACTAAACGATCCGAGTTAAAAGTCATTTAGTGCAGGTGGAGTATGCCTTGATATTATAAGGGGATTTATAAGATCCATAAACAATCTTTCCCCCGCTTATGCACGTGGGCGTTTCCGCTGTGCGGCATTCTGAAAACCAAACAGTTCTGCTATGGACAGCAAACAACGCGGACCTCCATATAATATCAGTGTCGTTATCGTTTTGATTTTTAAACAATAAAATGTTGTTTTTTTCATATGATTTCCAAATTTGATATCAAATTCAGTTTGGTTTCAGTTTGTTTTCAACGTTGCTTTATTAGCTTTCTCTTTAAGACGCATTTCTACGTAGTTCTTACTCATTTCAGTTTCGTTTGAGTTTCACTACTTTCATTTCTCGGGACATGAGTGATATGTTGCAGGGTTATTTTATACAACATGATCTTTAAATCCCACAGTGCACATTATATAATAATGTCCTCAAAACGGACAAAATCTGTTAGTCATTATTAATGGTCATTAATAATATATGTATATGGTAAATCAATACTTCAGCTTTACACAACTTCAAACGACTTAGCTTAACACTACTTTAAAACGGCAACTGAAAATGTAATTTGGTTCTATTTTATTTCATATCTTGGCAATATTCATAGTATTTGTTCAGTTGCAGTTGTTTTTATTTCCATACCTTATTCAGTTTTACTTTGCAAAAAATGTTTTCTTCATGCTAGTTTTCGTTAATTATGACCCCGCTGTCATTTCACGGGAATCGTTTCTCGGACTGAAGTCTCCCCACCATCCATATTTCTCCCCCAGTTCCCACACCTCCGCTCTTCCCAGCAATTCCTGCGTTTCCCTCCAAGTTTCAAGAGGACTTCTGAAGAGCATCTTGGTCTAGGACCCAAAATGGTAGCGTCCAGCATCCAGATATAACATGTGGTGCGACGTAACTGACTCTCACCGTACAAACTTAGTCATGATATACATGAGCTGAGAAACTCGGTCACTGTTGACATCATTCCCAATAAGTATCTGTTACCCAAGAATATGGTGCAGTGGTTAGTGCTGTGGCCTCACACCTCTGGGGCCCGGGTTCGAGTCTCCGCCTGGGTTACATGTGTGTGGAATTTGCATGTTCTCCCCGTGGGGTTTCCTCCGGGTACTCTGGTTTCCCCCCACAGTCCAAAGACATGCTGAGGCATGGAGTTGATAAATTGCCCGTAGGTGTGCCTGTGTGAGTGAATGGTAACAGTGTGTGAGTATGCCCTGCGATGGGCTGGCCCCCCGTCCAGGGTTGTTCCCTGCCTCGTGCCCGTTGCTTCTGGGATAGGCTCCGGACCCCCCCCCCTTGACCCAATAGGATTAAGCGGGTTGGATTAAGATGGGTGTTTTACAAGAATTAAAGCTTAAAACAGGTGTCCCACGCACACAGTGATCTGCACTCCCGAAAAGTCACGACCTCCGCTGTCCTGATGGAATAAACGCTGTCTCTCAGGGTGAAGCTCTAGATTAGCTTTGTCTTATTGGTGATCTTGACCCATGCAGAAGCTCATTTATCCATCATACTCACTTTCATCCCAGGCTATAAACCGAGCAAAGCAATGAATTATTAAAGCGTGTTCAGTCAAGCAATAAATGAGAAATATCAGGAGTCCAATAGAGCAAAATCCAACTTAATCCAACTTCTCAGATCATACTGTACAAACTATATTCACGATCGGACCCTTAATTTACTCAAATACAGCCCAGGTTTGGATGGTGACACCTTATCAACTGAGAGATCTGTTGAAACACTGGAAATTCCTCCTCTTCCACAAATGGGGAAAAGTCAGCTGTGCGCAGTCAGGCAATGAAATCACTGGAGCAAGTCAGCAGATAAAAAAACAGACAGATACACATTCTGAGACTACAGCCATGGACTTTGCCAAAAGGGCTGTGTCATGAGAAAACCCTGGAATTTTTCCAGATCTTTTTCGGTAAAATCTTCCCACAGAACAAGATGTAATTAACCTCAATCCTCTCAGACCACAGATGGAGGTTGCATCCTTTCCTTAAAATCCTTTCAAGGCTTTATCCAAACGCACAGGCCATAAGTCCCCTCATTCCAGAATATTCTAAGAAAATGAATCTGCTGTGGTGAGGTCATGACACGGTCGAGAGAGAGAGACAGAATCCTGAGTCACAGTCAGGCACAGAGTTGGCGGACAGGTGCGAGAGGGGTCGTGGGAGGAAAGCGGCGAGGATGGGGGGTCCAAGAAAGGTCACAGATACATAGGTGTGGGCTGACATACATTGACATTTACTGCTCTGACAAAATACTTCTACCGGCGTCACATGGTAAAAGAGGAGGCGATGCAATGAGGTCCAGTGTGGGCGGAATCGCACGGCTGCATATCACTGGCTGCTTTAACCCAAAGGAGTCTGGGTAAGAGACACACTGGTTCCACCCACCGTATGTCAAGGGACCAGCGTTCTGAGGGCGGAGGACAATCATCTCCATCAGACAGATTGGTATATTTAAGACCTAATGATTATCCAAAGCGATGTACGTTCAAGAAATCTTCAATCAAGACAGCAGGATCAGACGGTCCCTGGGGCAACTGGGATTAGTGACCGAGCATCAGATTCGAACCGGCTGATCTTCTGATCACGGGTACGGTCCCCAAACGCACGGAGCCACGCGCTGGCCTCGGAGGTAGTCAACGAAGTTCGGAGGCGAAGTCAACCGGTCAAAGCGCCGGGAACAGCGGGGAAAAACCGAGCGAGAGACGAGCCGGCAGCACCGAAATGGTCCGGTCTGAGCAGGAGCAAGTGAAAGGAGGCTCCGACTGGCCCCAGAGGGGGGGCCGAGTTCATGGGGAAAAGGTCTCACACATGGTCCCCACCCTGAGCAGCTTACTCACCGTGTCTGAGGGGGCTGATAAGATGTTCAGGGGGCTACGAAAACCGTGCGGTAGGACAGTCATGGCTCATATTTCCCAGCAGGCCAAGGCCGCCAAAAAGCAGATGGACAAAGCTGTGCAGACTCTATGCAGTCATCGCTATCAGCCGTATGGGGGCGGGGCCAGGCTTCACCAAAGGGCGTGGCCTAAGACAAGATTCACTGGTGCTGACAGGCCTCAGGGGGATCAATGCCAGCAGCAACCGGTGGACCATGCAGCTACTAAGCTCTAGGATTACAGGAGGCTCATGAATCAGTGTTCTTGGTACGAGTGGATTCACTTGTTTATTTGGCGATTTATTTTTTGATGGCTACAGTATGGGTTCTTCTGGATGAACGGACAGATGGATAGATCTATAATGCAATGCAGCATTTGTGAAACTCAGGGCAGAGTGAAATCAGTACAGCAGCAGTAATTCCCTTTAGTAACTAAATAAAAAATAAAAACTAAGGCTTCATTTATGGATCCGGCATCTACAACCGCAAGAGTGCTCACCTGTTAGGGATGGGACATTGCGTAGCTCAGTGGGATAGTGACCTGTGTTCAGAAGGTTATTGGTTCCAATCCCGTTTTGGGGAGAGCAATCACAATCAGGCCAAAGAGCAAGGCTTTTAAACCCAGCTGCTCCTGGGGCTGCTGACTGATCTGGCTCTGCTTCAAGCTCTCCTCTGTTGTGCGGCACTTTGGGAAGAAGAGTCTGCTAAACTATGGAAATGCAGTGAGACAGTATACTGGAGAAGGTCTGTCAAACTAGTTTGAATGCACGTGCAAAAACGGACAACTGATTTCATCTCCCACAGCTTTTTGTACAGTCAGATCAGCAGAAATGGTGTTATGCTGCATGTGGGGGTGGGGGTGCCGGCACCATGGGGGGGTTACGTGCCTGCCCGCCCAGCCAGCCTCGCTCCGTCTTCATGGCGGTCTCCCGCACCACTCGGAGAGACCTTCTGTAAAAGGGAAGCATAGCAGAGCCATGAGTCACCGCTGTTTACTGGTAGAAACGGGGACTCGCCGCCTGAAGGGAGTCACGCCCGCTCCTCTGACGTTTCCAGGAAAGCCCTGGCGCTTCACTGGACAGCAGGGAAAGCCGTGGGTCCCGTGGAAACGGTTGGCATGACCACTAACACTTTTTGCAGAAGCCGGGGGTGGGGGGGCGACATCTGCGCAGAATAATCTACTTTCCAGTCGGGCGAGGGCGTGGGGAGGAGGGCCGGTCACGTGAATTCATGGGAATGTAAAGCATGTACAGACCAGGGACAAATACGGCCTGATTTAATCTGAGAGGAAACCATTTTGAGATTGCTGATGTCGGCAGCCTGGATCACACTCACTAACGACTAACTGTGCGCCCAACACACGGTGCACGGCACACGAGTCCATGCCCACGAAACAACACTATATAAAACATCAGCCGAAACAGTCTACTGAAGACTCCCAGATGGATTAATGTCTCCCCCCATCTTCTTCTGTTCTGCGCCACTGCAAAACCTTTGGGGCACCCCCCCCCCCCAACCGTGAACTATGCATTAGTTGAGTGTGACGACAAATATTTTGCCCCCGACGTCTCTGGGCCTCACAGCGGCAAATGCATAACCTTCCCATCCTGCACGGTGGCCAGGAAAAAGACCACAGAGCATGCTGGGAACGCAGAGGGCCGCGGAGCATCTCCCACACGCTCTGGCCCGCGTTTGACGCGTTTGACGGCGCGAGCCGCGAACACTCGCCCGGTGTCAGTTTCCGGGATGCGGGACCGTGTCACCAGCAGCCAGATTACGCCTTAATTACACGCTTCTGACACACTTTCGGCCAATGTATCATCCTCTTAGGAAAACTTACAGTAACATGCATGTAAAAAAATAAATAAAAAGCTATTAATTCTTCCCCCCCCCCCAGTGTATCGGGTTCTACTCAATAAATCACAAACCACCCACCACCTTGACCGTGACACAGGGTGTCGATTTGTGCATAAAAAGCCAGTAAGGAGATGAGCAGTACCACCTGACTAAAGGCCAAAACAGAGACAGAAATGCCCCCGTGGGCCGGGCACTATGTGCATCTCGCCCCTGACCAGATTCAGATGCACCTGGCCCAGTGTAATCCAGCAGGTCCTACTTGCTCTGATAGCTTATAGCATCCTTGCAGCTGTTGGGTTTATGGGCCTTACCCCTTTGGCCACCGCGGGACTGGAACCAACAACCTTCTGAACACAGGTCACTAGCCCACTGAGCTACACAACATCCCATCGCTAACAGGGTGAGTACATTGTGATTGTAGATGCCAGACCCATAAAATTCATTTATCATTGGACTGCAAAAATACTAGCAATAACAGCAACAAAAATGAGTAATGATTTGTTACTCTTAACATTACAGCTAAACTTTCTCCTCTGTCCGGATGTCATGCTCTTAGGTGAAATGCACACAGATTAATCAGGAGAACAAAACACGTTGAATGAAACGTATTGATGTGTTTTCCTGGGGTGTCTTGTAAGCAATGAGATCTTCATGGGAACGACCGATTTAAAGATTCACAGAGGCTGACCTGTGGTCAAACTCCTACGATATCACACGGTGCACACGCTGTGGGACATGGGGGTGCGAGGGAGACAAGGGCAATTAAACCTGCTTCTGTCTTGGACTAAAAAGGCGCATTTGCACACAGATCGGTGACGACACGAGTTCAAGGGAGGAGATTTTTTTTAAATCTGATCTTCGCCCAGAGACATGCTGTCATTGGCGAAACATGAAAAGCATTGTTTTTTCACGTCCAGCTTAGCTAAAAAAGAAAGCATGGGAAAGACATGCTTGGACGTCTGCCTGGCAAGTTTGTGTGTGTGTTTCCATGGAGACAGGATCGCTGTAACCTGACTAGGCCTCGTACTGCAGATCACGGAGAGGGTCTGCGTTCTCCGCGCACGGGAACTCTGCTTAGACGACAGTTCACCTGCTGGAATTCAGAGACCAACCAAGCCAAACAAAAATGGGAAACGTCAGACTGAACACTTCGAAAAGCCGTCACGCCTCGTGCCACAACACAGGCAGAGTCCCTCCACCCCGTCCAGCAGAAGACGGATCTCCCCAAAACCAGCTCCACACATTGTCGATCGCTCCCAGCGGGCCACATCGAGATCACCCGGAAAACGGGACCGCAGAAAATTCCTTATATCTCATCGCCGGCTTCTCCAAAGTGCGATGGGCTGAAATGGAGATGAATCACCGTTCCAAGCGATGACTCAACTTTGCTGCCAGGGTGTAGCTCCTAGCAGGGCAACACATCCAAAAATATTCCACCAAGAAGAGAAACATTATCAAGCTGCTCTTTACAGAGTTTCCACAAATGCAAACCAGCTAAAAAGCTTCTGTTCTTCTGCTTTATTAGACGCCCTTTCAGACAGTGACATCAGTCGCTTTAATAGCACATTACCCACACAAATTCAGATGAATTTTCAAAAGGAAACCAACAAGCTCCGCTTGGTCTATGGAACTGAAAGTAGCAAAACACGTGTCGTTAACATGCTGTTTAATGTGCAGCCGGCGCAAGTGCGACATTCCGGCCATGTGGACTAATGATCCTTCGTGTTTCCAAACCCCAAGGCTGCAGCGACAAGGGACCTAAAACTGGATGTATGTTTTGTCAGAGGTTGTTATGGACGGGGCATTGGGCCGGATCATCCGAGGCAACATTCAGATTTCGCTTCGGGTTACCGGTGGACATTGTCCAGCAATCCCCTTAGTAATACTGATGGGCATAGAGCAGGAGTTGGATTTAAGCCCCATGTTAATTCATTTTGTCAATTTTTTACGTTTGTACATAATATTATATTACCAATGATAGATAGATATGAAGCACATGTACAGTGTAAAATACATTCAGATATTAGATACGATTAAGAACACTTTTGTTAGCCGTATTCTATTTTCTTTACGAGTAACAATTAACGTGCTTCACTTTTTCCAGGAAGGCGTTATCTCCACTAAGCGACTGACCGCAGCGCCAGCCAGCACGCCCCACCTGCGCCCGGCAACCGTCCCGCGCCGAATCAGTAGGCGTAACCCGATGGTCTCGTTCCCTCCGTATTGCACCCCAACCCCCCCCACCCCCCCGCGACCACCCCATTCACCTCGTCTCCTCCGGTGGTCTCACACATCATGCCCTTTGTCCCTCGATCCCCAAAGACCACGTGCGATCTCCGCATGCCGTCGCTAAACATAAATAAATAAACAAACAAACAAACAAACAAACAGCGTGGCGCTTCGTCGGATCACTTAAGGAAACGTGGCTCTCAGTATAGGTGCAACTAAGGTGCAATAAAGTCCGAAAACAGAGTAAGCGTGGACACGCAAGTATCACGCAATCTCACGCAGTTTAGAAAACGATTAGTATAAAGACACTATGAAATGTGACCCGGCTTACAGATTTAACATCACTTAGTCTAAACAAGTGCTACCATAACTTTCTCGCTCCCTAGCCACAGCGATCTTCTCGTAAGCACATGTTCGCACTACTTGGGAGGCAGGCTACCGATGTTGTTATTGGGAAGTTTACCTATAATATCTTTCTTATCCTGGATACACCGTATTGTCGATTCACGTGTTTACTGAGATTTGCGGTCCATTTCAGTACAATGAGCGTCGCATTCTCCCCGAATGAGCTCAACTTCTGATAAGCGCCTAAAAGGCGTCCGCATGTAAATAGCAGCCGGACTTCGGAATACTTATAGGGAGATGAGAAAGTTCGTGCAGCTTACCCAGTGCACGCCGACGGCTCTCTCGTGGTTACGCAAGTCCCGCGGTTGCGATCGCTGGCGAGCCGGTGGATCGCAGATCCCGGTGAGCAGGTTGAGAAGCGTCCCGATGGCGGACCGAGTGCAAAACAACAACAGTGTAGCGGTGGTGTAACCGCATTCCTGCGCCCGCTTCCGCGAGCAGCGACGTCAGCGGCTCCTCGTGAACGCCCCCCCCCCCCTCCATTCATGAAAATAACTCTGGGCTGACGTCATCCTGGCGGGAAAGCGGAGCCCGGCCACAAATAGCCCGGGGCGATTAAAACTGCGCTGATGAGCACTTAAGGCTTTACATAACTCTTTTACAATTATTGTTAACGAAAGAAAAGTCTTACATTTGTGCACTTAGCAAGCATTTAAGGATTGCCGTCTTACCACATACAGGGTAATATGATACTTATGATACTTTTTTATAACATCTTTATCACAAAGCAAATTTAATAATTTATACTATTTTAATGTAAAGGTTATGTGAAGTGGATGTTTTAGATTTTTCAAGGGGAAAGAAACACACAAATCTGACAAAATAGTTGGACATATATTGTTGCAGCTCACCCATTCTGTGCGACCCATTCACGATCATTTATCTGCACAGGATACATGGTCCGCGGTGCCACCAGAACTGCTGACTTGCTGCAGGCACTCGGCCGACCCGGATAAAGGCGCCGCCGGGCTACTGTACGTCGGTCTTGTTCGGGCCTTGGTTACATATTTAGCTTATTTGTACGTTGTTGTTCATGAATGCAATATCAATCTTTGTATTTGTGTAGCTCGTCATAACTCAAATTGCTCGACTTACAATATATAAGAT
>JAODKE010000050.1:5937944-5952201 GCA_026779605.1 Mormyrus hasselquistii | reverse complement strand
GTTTAATAACTTTAAACCATCAGCACTGTATCCCTGATGAAGACCTTGGTTTGCAAATTACTCTATACTGCCACCCAGTGACACTGGGCCGCGTCTGATGCAACAGAAATAGAGAATTTTGCTGGGCTGATTAGGAGTATGTATGTAGTGCCACATAAATAAAAAGTAGTGAAAAATTCATACCGATTGCAAATGTTCATACTTCTCTTTCCCCCTTTAATGTGTCCAGACTCGATGGATGTAGATTTTAGGAATTACTCTGCTGTCCTCCTTCCCTCCTGACGGGATGCTGTCCTGTAAGGATTTAACTCACTCGACTCCCTGTGCATTGGACAGATTACAGTCAAGATAATGAATTATCGCTGGCATTCATGAAAGAGAATCGGTTATGGAATTAGTAAAACGGTGACTAATTTTCGAATAATCCCTGCACCCACTTTCCCTCTTATTTATCATATACTTGGAGTGTCCAGTGATTTCTCATCCCTGAGTTATTTCCTCCGAAAGGATCTGAGTAACCCTCATGAACTTGGGCCCAGGCAACTCTGGCTTGGCGCCAGCCGGCTCGCCTTCCAGACGCTAATTTCTTATGCAAAGGTATCAGGAATAACTGGAGCCAAAGGGGTGCATGTGTTTCTAATTACGAGGAAGTGGGATCCTGCGAGTTCACTGTCTTTCAAGTTGGAAGGAGCGGGGGTTTACGAGACGATGAGTAATCGGATAAACTCGAGCGGTTTGGGTGGTTGCGAGCTGCACCTGTAACGAAGCGATCCGGCGCATCCGGAGCTGCATCCCGCTGCATGGGACGTGCATAAGCTGGGTTGTCATTTTATATGAATTGGTCTGATAGAGAGCTGCAGTTTCGGCAGTCACGTTGAGGGTAACTGGGATTTCCTGTTTATTGGGGCGTTTTGGAGGAAATGTGTTCTCCAGATGTGCAGTCAGTCCCAGTCCTCACCTGGCAAGCGCTCGGAGGAATCCTAAATATTTGTGCGTTCCCTCTTCACGGGCTACAGTCCTGTAATTCATACCTGGAAGCCACGGATGACGTGGATCGGAATGAAAACCTTGTACTCTTACCGTCCCTAGATACCTTGCTTCCCTGGGTACTTTGCTGCATTTTCAGGGACATAGAGGGCCATATATGAACTTAGTGAGCCTAATTTATAATGTCCTGTCAGTGAGGTCTCATGATTCTTTGGCACAACAAGATGGCGGTGATTCCAATTCCGAAATCCCAGATTTTCTCATCAGATACCCAGAGAATCCCTAAAAGCCTCCATCAGAGCACGTGCTGCTCTGTTTTCGCTGAGGTTTGTTCGATCCGTTCCCCGCGTGATCGATTATGGAGTTCACAGACGGGTTTGCCCTATTTACTTGTCTAGCAAAGAGAGGGACCATGTCCTTGGACTCACATGACCTTTTCGGGTCTTTGGCTGAGTGCATTGTCTTCATTAAAGGTGTCATTTCCTTCTGGCAGAATCAAGATATAATCAGCGCTTATTTCTTTATTTTTCCCTGGTAATCGGGATAATCGGGATAATGGTAATAGGCTTCCTCGATGACCCTATAGTAGGGAATTTCTGGAAAGTCTTGCATGCTGGCTTTAGATATTAGTCAGTCTTGTTGTAGTTCATGGCACAAAAGACAACGCAGGAATGAAGGGTTTGGTGTGGAGTGATTCAAAATGAAACCATCCGTTATCTATACTGCTTTATCCATCTGGGTCGTGGAGAAGCTGGAGCCAATCCCAGCATCTCTGGGCCAGTCCACCACAGGGCCAACACAAACATGCCCACTCCTATGGACAATATAAAGTAATTGTCACGTCTTTGGACTGTGGGAGGAAACCCACACGTGCACGGGGAGAACATGCAAACTCCACACAGAAAGACACACTGGGTGACCCCAGGTACCAAACCCAGGACCTTCTTGCTGTGAGGTAACAGTGCTAACCACTGCACCACCGTGTCACTGCCCATCGCACCCAGTAATCTCATTCCTTACAGGATTATAATGTCAACGTTGTATAAGGATGACTAACCTAACATTCAGTTGAGAAACAAACAGACAACATTAGATGATCCAGTAAAATTGCAATGATGGACTGTGAGTTTCATTTTGAAGTGGCGTCATTACAGAGGGTTTATACAGGAACGCTTCAGTTTCAACTAAGCATTTACTCACCCAATCTAGCAATGCTTTCTTTAAGTGTTGATTGGAGGCGCTGTATCAAAGAGTATTCCCTTTTAGGGATAGGTGTGGGTCCCAGGGGCTGTATCCTGAGTTGTCTTGGGGGCTGGGCGGTGTATATTAAAATGTTTAGAATATCTGACAAGAACTAAATAGTACAGACTGAGTACAGATGGGTGAGGATGGTAGAACCTTGAAATAAAGGTTGTGTTTAAATTTCCAATTATTTAAGTCCAAACTCTGAGCAATAAAATTAATATTAGCGAATACGAAGGGATTTCAGTGTCAGAAACTGGCTCACATTTTGCCTTGATTTCATTATAGTCATTATGAGCAACACTGAACCTACTGTAAGTCCTAAATCTGACGGAGAATAAGACATGCATTATGATGTAACCGTCCTCAGTGGAACCGGTATGTTCTGGAACTATTTGCAGGCATCCACGTATTCCCACTGGCACAGCTACGCAGGCAGAGTCAGCCCGTCAGCGCGTGCTCCGCGGCATTCCCTCAGAAGTAAGACGTCTCTGTCTGGCGTGACCTCCGCGGTGCCGGCCTCTGGGGCTGACGTCATCGTTTACAGGACGATTCTTGGAAATCCCGCTTCCTTAGAGGAATTATTCTGAACGACGTCATTTTGCCCTGAACCGGGTCAGGTGCCAGAATGTTTAAGCTTCAACTGACTGTTATGAGAGCAGATAATAGCAAATACTTGAGCTTTTTCAGTTTCGGCTCTGATGTGAAGCAGTCACCTCAGTATTTTATTACATACAACATTTAGTTGTCCGCGATTGCAATGTTTCCATTACATTTACATTACGGACACAGACGCTTTCTTTCAAAGCAACATTGTTTTGGAAAAAGCAGGGTTAGCCGGTCCCTGGGGGAAAGAACCAAAATGGCTGCCATGGGGATTCAAACCAGTCAGCTTCCGATCACAGTCCCAGCTTCCTAACACACCACACCACACTACAATGATACCTATAAACTCCAACAATGGTACCCCTGGATTTCATTTGACAAGACAAAGGAGAAATTTGCATTCTTTAGGCCATTTTTATTAAATAAATGAATTAAAAGAGAGTGAGAGTAGCATGTCGTTTCAGTTTTTGTAAGTTCGGAGCCTTGCGATAACAACCCTTATCAGCAGCTGTGCCATGTACAAGTCAGCCTGGAAAATCTGTCTGAAGCTAAGCAGGTTTGGGCCTGGCCAGAACTTGGATGGGAGACCAAGCAGAAAAGATGGGTTGGTGTTGATGTAGCCAATATGCTAGTGGACCACAGGAACACTGCTGTAAAACAGAGTCATCCTAGAGAAGAAACATAAGTTTATGGTTTTGAAAGATCCCCTGGGCATCCTTTAAAAAGTTGGGGGCAGCTAAAATGGCCCCCTGATTCAGTGTTTCCCAAACCAGTCCTCAGGACACACTGGACAGATCCACATTTTATTTTATCCCAGTTCCCAGAACACCTGACCATGCAATCAGGAGCTCTGAATACCACACAGGTGTGCTGGATACTGAGGACTGGTTTGGGGAATGCTGTCCTAATCATCTCCTGGATATAACTGGTGAATTCTCTCCTGCCCATTCACCGCCTTAGCTACTGTGTGGTGAACGTACTGGTGCAGAATGGCTGACGTCGCATCATCCAGGTGGGGGCTAGGCAGAGGTGGGTCAAGAGGCTTCCCACTGGTTCTGTAAAGCACTAAATACATGCGACATTCAAAGTTTGTTCGTTTGAAAGCAGGTAGAGTGTTTTCTTCCCAAAATAGTGAAATGCCTTTTCACGAGGCTCAAAAATAGCACTGGGGGGAAAAAAAACTGGATGTTTTTGGGGTGATTATCTCCTGAAGGGGATCAAGTAACAGGTCAATGTTTCACATACATGCACTACACATAAATATGTACTGCATTATAAAAATGAGTTACTCCAATTCGTTCACTGTGTTCAATGACCAAATGTAGTAAAAAATGCAATTTGTGAGATGACCTTCAACCTTGAAAATAGAAATTTAGAGTCATGTAAAAGTTGACTATGAAAAACTCCTCTTTGAGCCTTCCAACAAGCTGTAGTTGAGTCATGTAGCTGTAACAGTAAAAAAAAAACACGCAGTGCATAAGACAACTCTCTCAGCGTTTTTTTTGCTAGCCTCAGTTCGTAAAAGGCACTATATCTCAGAGGGAAAATGTTTGAAACATAAACAAAATCGAGCTCTGTAAGGTATGCGTAATTCACGTGCCAAATTTCATTAAAGTCACGAGTGGTGATGCAAAGGCCGTCTGTTGAATTAAAACGGCTTCACCACAACGTTCACTAAGACTTTGCGAGAAGCCTGCAGATAATCTGATCAGGAGAGGCTCTGCTCTGAATTTCAAACTATTATTTAGAAAGGAGCAAATGTTTATAAAAGGCTATAGATGACTTTGTCGTAGCTAAGAATTCCACAGAGAGTCGCAAATTTAATTCAGTTTAGAGGATTACATATTAGCTGGCTCCTTTTCAGTAAAACACATGATCACTGGACTATGGGAATAAGCACAAGTTTTACAGAAAGTCACCGCAAATTAGTCTCTGGAAGGTGTGGTTTGTTGTCACCCTCGATTGGACATGCAGACAAAAAAGGATGAATTACTTCTTTATACACCCACGGATCACATGCATGAAGGTATATAAGCATACTTACAGTATAACAAGAATAGCTGAATGCATTTTTGTCTTGCATTCCGAAAACATCTGGTTTATTGTAGCTTAGAGTGATATACTTCTAAAGAACAGCTCAACACTAAAAGGAAGACAGAGGTTGCATTGTCTTTTTTCAGAAACCCCTCAAATACAAACTGCTTTATGCCTTAAAACCATCCAGATGGGCTCCTGCTTTTCATTAGTGGTAGACAAGAATCAACAAAGCTTTTTTTCCCCCCAGGAAACCTCTGGCTTTTATAGGAGTTAATCATCTTTCATATACATGAGATAGCAATGCGAAACATCAGTACTCTAAGGGCTCAGGGATTCTGTGTTCACAGCTTTAAACTTAATAAATTATTTGGATAGTAAATCACTTAATCTGGCGATTCAGTTGTCAATCAGGTATTGATTAAAATGTACTTTCTAAAAATCTGAGTCTACCTTTTCAGCTTCAAAGATCTAAGCTTGCACATCTATTTTATCAAATATAAATAAAGCATATAACTTTCATCAGAGGCAATTCTATGATTTGACACTTAGGGATTGGGCTCAGCCCTCTGCAGGGTCACAACTTTCAATCTAATGAAATAGGGGACGGGAGTTTTTATTAAGCAAATGTGTCATTTATTGTTTTAGGAACGTTCAGACAACAAATACAGTTAATACTACTTCCATTCATTATTTAATAAAAAAATGGCAATGTTGATTATCGACAAAAATAACTGTACTTTTTCTTTCCATCAGATGTTGCTGATGCTTAATGCTAAACATGATACACTTATTTAGAGTCATCAGGTGTCACAGGGTTGCCCGTTTTGGTTAGCTAGCTGGTATGAGATTTTCAATTCGTGTCTATACTCACATGCACATGCATTTACATGTATGTAACAGTTTTATGCCCTTGTAAATAGTCTGTAGGGTTTTGAGGCAGTTGATGGGTTTAGAGTGAAATGATACAGATTTGCGGTAGGATTTCTTTCGTGAGCATTAGTGTAAGAAAGCGTGAGTGTCATGCCAGAAGCCTGAGAGTTGTCAGCCCTGAGTACCATGGATTTCTCCTGTTTAAATTACACACGATGGCTGCATATTACCTGCATATAAAATTAAAGAAACCGATCTATTGTATATCCCTAAACTAACCTGTCTGCCTCACTAAAAATGTCTTACAAGATGAGTAATTTTAACCGAAAAACACGTTTTTAACAAATCTTTGCCACAAATCTTACCGTCCCCTAGCGTCCGCGAAAAAAGTCGGATGCTTCAACCAAAATTTCAGGAGCATTTCCGGTTGTGTGTCAGTACGCGCATGCGTGGAAGGGAGTTCCGTTCTGTCGGACCGGAAATAAACACTGCAGTCAATGGAAGAACGGAATGTGTTCTGCTTAATCATTTTTTAGAGACGGAGTAAGCATACAATTCCGTGCCATTCGTTTTTATAATAAATTAAGCAGTATATCTAATACGCTTCAGTGGAGCTCCATATAATTCCTGAAATCTTATTGTTCAGCTACATGGTTACAGTTGGCTAGCGCTACCCAAGTTAGATTCAGTTTGGATACGGATGCTCATGTTGTATTTCAGTGGTTTTGTGGTTGCGATTTAAATATTGTTAGGTACATTATTTAATAAAGAGCGATCGAGTAGCTCAAGCAGTGCGATGTGGGGTTTGGTGTAGTTTATGGTTTAATGCGTAGATAGTTGGTATTTCATGTGATATTAGCAAGCTGCCTCTAGAGTTATGTGGATAACGGTGGCAACATCTGGCTACTTTATTCCAAAGTAATCGCTTTCTACATGGGGCAGATTCAGTAGCACTGTATTTTTTATTCGTATATCCAGTTAGTATTTTACTTTTCAGTGTTCTTGGCTCAGATGTGCACGTATGTCAACAGGTCTGAAGTTGTTGCACGATGAATCGACCGAAGCCTCCCACAATTAGGCGTCCGAGTACTGCAAAGCCATCAGGTACAGACGTGATTAACGCCACAGTACTTATTAATTTAATCTTATCGGTGACTTGGGATGTAATACTATCATGCTTTGCTGAAATATTTGCCAAGAGTCCCTAAAGTGTCAATGATGCTGCTGTGTTCCAGGACACCCACCTCCTGGAGATTTTATAGCCCTTGGATCAAAAAGCCAGGCAAGTGAGCCAAAGGCCCCCGCTGTGCTCCTGAAACCCACCTCTGCTGGTCTTCCCACTGACCGCAAGAGAGAGACCTCATCGGCGCTGCCGTCCTCATCCGGGTTAGCGGGACTAGCCAAGAGGCCCAAGCTTTCTGCTACTCCTCCAGTCAGTGCTCTGGGCCGGTTGGCCGATGTAGCCGCCGTGGACAAGAGAGCCATTTCACCCTCAATAAAAGAACCCTCCGTTGTGCCTATTGAAGGTGAGTCTCAATGTCATTTCTCACCCTACACATTTAGTTCAGTACACAGTTAAAAAGTGAAATGGCATTTCTTTCTGACCAAGGTGCTAGATAAGTTAACACAAGACTAGCACATAACAAACTCCCAATGCAAACCTCATTGAAATGAGGAAACGATTTCCTGTCTAATCTCATTTTGTGTAAAAAATGATTAATTACATGTCCTATGACATCACTTCCCGCTGCAATGATTTGCATTGATTATAGAGAGACTCCAAAAACTCACAAATAAGAGCTTTTTGGATGTATTAGGTTAATTCTGTGAGATTTGTGAGTGCTGCGGTCCCATTGATGGATAAGGATCGATGCATCACACACATCAGATGCACTCCTCTTTCTTTGCCGAACCCCGTCTCTGTGGCGGTGCGTCCTGTGCTGTGGTAGTGTCAGCTCTCCCTCACCTCCCCTACTTTTTCCACCAGTTCCGCCCGCGGCGCTTCTGGACGAGATTGAGGCGGCGGAGGCGGAGGGTAACGATGACCGCATCGAAGGGGTACTCTGCGGAGCTGCCAAGCAGCTGAAGATGAATCGTGCCAAGCCTGACATCACGCTGTACCTGAGTCTCATGTACCTGGCCAAGATCAAGCCCAACGTCTTTGCCACGGAAGGCGTCATAGAGGTGAGCGCGGTGGGAGGGGCCACCGTTTCCCGGGAACGACTAGAGACTGTGGTCAGTTAAAGGGAAGTAGAATCTAGTTCTAGGGAGAGAAAAAAAAAACGATAAAAGTTTTTTTTAAATTTAATTTTATTATTATTAGTTACACATTACTGAGAGGATCTTTCGCCTTTTGTGTAATTTATAGAGCTGAATTTCAACATGAAGCTGGTTCTGTGTTTATCACCATCTAGTTCAGACCTGAGCAAAAGCCCATCTTGTGACCATATCCAATCCATGGTGCTTCTTTTTGTTTACTTTTCCCTGTCATCAATAAAATAAGTTAATTTAAAAAACTGGCAAAAATTTTACGTTCAGGTCTATGAAGATGAATAGATTTTTTCCCCACAAATCCTTCTTCAAAGTAATGTCAAACGTGTAACAAGTTAAACATGTAAGATGTACGTGTGCTGTTAGTTTCTGCATGCCTTTTTAAAAACGGGAAACAGAAATTCTCACTATTGGCTGTGGCTTTTATGTGACATAATCATTAAAAAATAGCCACTGCTGATGCAGCGAAGCTCAGATTTGGCTCTTCAAAGAAAATAATTGCACAGGCCTGATCTACTTGCATGTCCTTTTCCAGAGTCAAAATCACCTTAATTTGTCGAGTATGTACAAAGTATTCGTTCTGTCGTGTCTAGTTATATGCATTACACACCTTAATACACATAATGCACAGTAAGTTATAATTGATACAAAACAAAGCGTAGACAGGGTAAAAACACAGCTGCAGACAGGATAGCGAGTGTTCAGGGCAGATGGTTGAACAGTGGGGGGGTTTGTTCAGGAATTACACGCCCGTTTGGCAGCTGAGCAGTCTTGACTCTGAGGAGCTGCTAGAGTTTCCCAGATGAGTTTTTGGAAGATGCCTGGCTTCCCTCTCGAGCGTCGTGGGTGCAGGACGGGCGTGTCACACCTCGGCGTCCCTGTGCGCGCAGGCCCTGTGTAGCCTCCTGCGACGGGATGCATCCATCAACTTCAAGGCCAAGGGGAACAGCCTGGTGTCGGTGCTGGCATGTAACCTGCTCATGGCCGCCTACGAGGAGGACGAGAACTGGCCCGAGATCTTCGTCAAAGTGAGGGGCCGGCCACAGCATGCGTACCCACCGTTTAGCCATATTTACCATTTGATGCCATTATTTAAAGCAGCGTTTCTCAAACCAGTCCTCAGGGACCCCCGAACGGTCCCTGTTTTTGCTCACAACTCCCAGGAAATCCGGAGAGAGCAGGAACCCGTCTAGGGGTAACCGAGGACTGGTTTGAGAGACACCAATTAAAAGTGGATGGAGTGATTTCTATTTATTTGCACTAATGATTTTTAAAAATTTAAGACACAACAGTTGCATCTTAGGAACCAGTGCCAGTGGCATTCTGGGTAGAAAGATGTGTACCTAAGTGCAGGGGGTGGGTCTTGTTAGGACGTCAGTGGTTCAAATCCCAAGATCAGCAGAATAATTTTACTTTTGGACCCTTGAGCGAGGCTATTAACCTCTACTGCTCCAAAGGCTGGGTGACCATGTCTTTTAATTGTATGCTACTTCTGATAATAAAAAGGTGTAAATTCTGTTCTAGTCCGTTGTCTGATATTCAGTCATACTGTGGTTCTGTCTAGGTTTATATTGAGGACTCTTTAGGCGAGCGCATTTGGGTGGACAGCTGCCACTGCAAGACTTTTGTGGACAACATCCAGACAGCCTTTGCCACCCGTATGCCTCCGAAGAGCATGCTGCTGCAGGCTGATGCCGGCCGGTCAGCAGGAGACCTCAGTGCAGGTACTGGGTCGCAAAGGCAGTCGGCACTAATGAGCAGCGTAGACCGCGACACTAACGCTTGCCTGGCCTTCACCTGCTTGGTGTGTTCCTTTTGGAGGGCTTTTCCTGAAGGTGTTGCGTGTGGGTGCTGAGAGAGGGTCCCTACAAATGTTTTCCTGCAGGGAGCAGCCCTCACCCCTCCACTCCGGATGAGGACGACGCCCAGACGGAGCTGCTGATAGCGGAGGAGAAGCAAAGCCCTGAGGATGACGGACAGGTGATGCCCAGGTGAGCCATGATGTCATGATGACGTCGCCGCTGTTTATTCCAGCCACTTAACTAGTCCAGGAGGTTAGTTACCAGTGCAGCTTACAGATTACCTTGGGGAAAACATCGCATCACTGAATAGCCACCAAATATAGTCAAAATGATAATATAAATGAAGTGGGTCAAATCTGTCCCTCCCCACCATTACAAAGCCCTGTTAACTGCAATGATGCGTTTCTTTAATTGACATGATTGACATCAGTGGGGGCCAATGAAAATGGGAGGCACCCGGGACTAGCCTCCCGTCGGCTCCATGAGACTGTCCGTCATTCGTCATATCGTCATATGCCAGCCCCCCCTTACGTCCATGATGGTTCATGGCTGAAAACCCCACATAAAGTCCAGAATGAGGGTATGAGACACCGGGAAGCAGCACGCAGTCACACGGTCCCCCGTCGGCCACAGGTACGAGGAGCTGGCCGAGAGCGTGGAGGACTACGTGCTGGACGTCCTACGCGACCAGCTGACCCGACGGCAGCCGATGGACAACGTGTCGCGGAACCTGCTGCGTCTGCTGACGGCCACCTGCGGCTACAAGGAGGTGCGGCTCATGGCCGTGCAGAGGCTGGAGATGTGGCTACAGAACCCCAAGGTGAGTGCCGAGATCTTTCTGAGTGATCGTGATTTGTAGGCTGCAGCTGGATAACATGCCATTCTCATTGGCTTTTGTATAATCGCAAACTGTTTAGCTTTAATGCTGAATAATCTGCCCGAATTAAGACATCTCAAAAGGGTTGGGTGGATATTTTCGCACGTTTACTGTGCCCCTGTAACGTCGGGTCCTGTCCTCGTTCCTGCAGCTGACACGCCCCGCCCAGGACCTGCTGATGTCGCTCTGCATGAACTGCAACAGCCACGGGGCGGACGACATGGAGGTCGTCTCCAACCTCATCAAGATCCGCCTCAAACCCAAAGTCCTTTTAAACCACTATATGCTTTGTGTGAGGTAAGCGCGTCTGTATTTGTAAGTGAGGGTTGGGGTCCCTCTGGGTTTTAAGGTTCTTTTTTGAGAGGGAGGTTTATGTCTGGCCGCAGGGAGCTCCTCAATGCCCACCGGGATAACCTGGGCACCATGGTGAAGCTGGTGATCTTCAACGAGCTGTCCAATGCCCGGAACCCCAACAACATGCAGGTCCTCCACACCGTCCTGCAGCACAGTCCTGAGCTGGCGCCCAAGGTGAGCGAGGAACCATGCGGGCGAGAAGCTGCCCGGCTCGTCTGAGGGTGTCATTAATGTTCACCAGGCGCTTTATCCAGAGCACACAGATTCTAAAACTTTTATGTATTCACTGATGCACCCTGTTGTGCAATAGTAAGATCTTTTTGTTCTGTTTGTGCCGTTCACTCAGCCAGCACCAATATCCTAAATATGTATGCGTGTTTATAGAAGGTATGTGGGTTAGGACTCTGTGGTCAGAAGGCCGCTGGTTCAAATCCCCTGACTGGATGAGTAATTTCACTGTTGAGCAAGACCCTTAATCCCAGTTTATCCTGGGAGAGGCTGATCCTGCTCTTCTCATTTGTACGTCACTTTTGGAGAAAAGCGTCTGCTGGTCTGTAGTTGTAGTGATGGATGGTGATGGAAGCCCGCTGGACCCGGCGGTGCCGAGGCACCGTTCGGGTTTAATGCCGCCCCCCTCCCCCCCTCCCGTCCGTCGTCCCAGTTTCTAGCCATGGTGTTCCAAGACTTGCTTACCAACAAAGACGACTACCTCAGGGCGTCCCGAGCCCTGCTGAGGGAGATCATCAAGCAGACCAAGCACGAGATCAACTTCCAGTCCTTCTGCCTAGGGCTCATGCAGGAGCGGAAGGAGTCTTCCTATGTAGACATGGAGTTTAAGGTGAAGGCTTTGCTCAGCGCAGACCGTGCCCCGTAAACACACTCCTGTAGCGTCACATTTTTACTGGGCTCTCATTTCTGGTGAGTTGGTGGTTGATCTTTGATCAAGTTTGAGAAGACGTGTCCCCAGCGCAATGAGGATGTACACATAAAACAAGCAACAATTTTAACTTAAAAATGTATATTTATGATATCTGTAAAAATGTATATTTATGATATCTGTAAAAATGTATATTTATGATATCTGTCTGAGTCATGGATAGTATTCCTCTGTAGTTCAGTGGTCAGGGGCAGACATCACCGCCTTACCAGTCTGGGTCTCCCTTTCCGCAGGAACGCTTTGTTATCCAGGTGACGGACCTCCTCACGGTCTCCATGATGCTGGGCATCACCGCCCAGGTCAAAGAGGCCGGCATCGCCTGGGACAAAGGAGAGAAGAAGAGTAAGTATTGACTCGGTGCTGATGGGTATTATGCTGCGTTCCATTTACCTCCGAGGTCCGAACCCGGAACTGGGAATGACATCAGGCACAGGTTAACAGCGTTCCCGTAAAGCAAGTCGGAAAGCCGTTTAGCAAAACCAGGACCCCGTTTCAAAGAGCAAGATTTCTTGCTTAGCCGGAAAACTGGTTAGATTTAATTTACTCTAGTTTAAATGACCTTTATCTTCATTCGCTTACATTTAGCCCAGACTATATTTGTCCGCTTAAGCAAGAAATCCCTCTTTCTGAAACAGGCCCCAGTTCTAGCCCAGTTAATTGTTAGCCATCGTTAGCTATATCGGTGAATAACCACACATTACGCAGTATTTTGTACATAAAAATACTGTAGCGACACGTCCACAGATAGCATTTGGACAGTACTGTGTGTACCGCCAGTTTAATGATCCACAAGACATAGGTGCGAATAAACAGCACAAAACTACAGCTTTGACGTCTGTTGACAAAGGATGCCGCGGGTTCCAGAGGTCGAAGGTCGTGATCATTCCTGTTACAGATCTGTGACCTGCCGCATGCTCCCTGAATCATTCTGGCTTTGTCCGAGACCTTTCCCGGGGTGGGCTTTCATCACCTGGATGTTGCTTCCCGCAGATCTGGAGGTGCTGCGTTCCTTCCAAAACCAGATAGCGGCTATCCAGAGGGACGCGGTGTGGTGGCTCCACACGGTGGTGCCCACCATCAGCAAAGTGGGCCCCAAGGACTACGTCCACTGGTAGGTGTGCGGCAAAGAGGAGGGTCGGCCTCAGGTAGTCATAGGGTCCGATCCCCGGCCCTGACTCTAACCCAAGTGCGTCCATCTCTGTTCCCCAGTCTCCACAAGGTCCTCTTCACAGAGCAGCCAGAGACCTACTACAAGTGGGACAACTGGCCCCCAGAGAGCGACAGAAAGTAAGACCCCCTTGATGCTTTAAGTCCCCCCACCCCAAAGGGATATTCTGAGGCGGGGTGCCCTAGGGGCGCTGTGATTGCCCTAGGGGCGCTATGGGTGCCCTAGGGGCGCTGTGATCGCCCTAGGGGCGGTGTGATCTGAGGACGTGATGCAGGCTAAGCCTGGATGTGCTCCTTTGACCCTCTTGACCTTGTTCTCCACGGCAGCTTCTTCCTGCGCCTCTGCTCAGAGGTGCCCCTGCTGGAGGACACGCTGATGCGCATCCTGGTGATCGGCCTGTCCCGAGAGCTGCCCCTAGGCCCCGCCGACGCCATGGAGCTGGCGGACCACCTGGTGAAGAGGGCTGCCGGCGTGCAGTCCGACGGTGCGGGGCCCGTCCCCCTGGTCACATGACTCTCTCATCCCCCTTCCTCCATCCTGTATAACACGCACTGCTCTTAGACACTGTGTCCAAGGTGAGAATTCAGGCCCCGGATGTGTCTGTCCCGTCCCTGTAGATCTTGAGGTGCTGAGGGTGGAGAGGATCCAGCTTATCGAGGCTGTACTCAACCTGTGCACCTACCACCACCCAGAAAACATCCAGCTCCCTGCAGGGTAGGTCCTCGCAGTGGGGTGCGGTGGTATGGGGCAGAACTCCTGCTCGGGGGGTGTGGTCATGCGGATCCTGCCTGTTCCTTTAAGGTACCAGCCCCCGAACCTGGCCATCTCGACGCTGTACTGGAAGGCCTGGCTCCTCCTGCTTGTGGTGGCTGCCTTTAACCCCCAGAAGATAGGTAAGGCTACGCCCACTGGGCTTGCATCACCAGCAGGGCTTTCTGTTAGTCTCAAACTTGAAGGCAGCCTGAAGTTTTGAAGGGGCAGTTCACCTCAAGACTGAAAGGGCTTTAGTGCTGTCTATCCATCTAGGTTGTTTTGGAGATATCAGTCGTAGAAATGTCAGTCTTCTCTAACATATAATGGGACTGAATGGCATTCTTTATATGGTT
>JAODKE010000050.1:5907497-5931106 GCA_026779605.1 Mormyrus hasselquistii | reverse complement strand
CTCCCTCCCCCCATCCCACCCCAGCGCCGTGCGCCCCAGGACGTCGCCTTCTCCACACTCTTCTTCAAGGCTGTGCTGGAGATGCTCACCTGGATGGAGAGCCCCGGAGTGGAGGCGGGGCCTCTGCTCTCCGTGCTCAAGTCCTTCGCCACGCAGTTCTCCCATAAGCACTGCCTCAGCGACGGTAGGTCGCCCCGCCCCCTCGACCCCTCCAGCCAATCCCCTGTCAGTGTCGCCTGCACCAGCTGTATCCTCTCCCCCGTGGAGGTCTGGCCGTACGCTCTATGCTCCCACTGATGGAGCATGAACCATAAACTGTTTATCACCATTTGGCAGAGTATTATCACTTACTTTTTACGCAAGTTGCCTTATTTGTACTTCAGATGTTTTGATTCTGGCTGCTTGCTGCATGCCCGGGGCACCTTTAGGGGGGACCTGGATTCTGTCCTGCAGACATATTGCCTAATCTTCCTCACCAAATGAATTACTCTGTATTCTTCCTTCTTCTTAGGAAGACTTAGGAAAGTTAAACAAAGGAAACACCTGCCTTTGTAGACTTCCTGCAAGGGGTTATTTTTTCCGGGGGGGTAACACCTGTGCACCCCTCCCACTAGATGGCGCTGCCAGGTTTTATGTGTCTTCCCTGGATATGCCTAACTGTCCTGCAGTGCTGCCCCAGCAGCTGCGATGCCGTTTTCCCTGACAGCGGCTGCTGTTTTCCCACAGCCCGCGCGGGCTTCCTCCACCTGGCCGAGGCCCTGGCGTACCAGCGGGACTGCGACATGGCCGTGCGAGCGGTCATCGCCACCCTGCGGGCCGGGAACACCTGCAACGCCGAACCCGAGCTCATCAGCAAAGGTATCTGCAGCGGTTTTTTTTTTTTTTTGCCCGCCTCTTCCTGTCACATGTCTGAGACAGACCAATGATAGGTGACTGTGAATTTCCATGACAAAAATAGACAGGCAGTTGTTGAAATGCGGCAAGGCCGGAAGCTCTCTGGTGCATTCTGCCTCCGCGTTTGCCCACCACGGTTCACTCTGCTGAATGTGCTCGCTAACTTAGCTGCTCCTGTACAGGTTTGCGACCCTTTCCGCGGAGTTGGCTTCAGCAAACCACTGGATTTGTCGCTCGTTTCCTGCATGTTAAGCATTCCATCTGTGTCAGAATGGTGTAAGGAGCCATACATGTGTATCATCCTTAATCATTTTTGGCTGGTTTTGATTTTAGGGAAATCATATCCATTTGTTCCTCATTTTTTCCACCAAACTCCTCTGCCGTGTCGGGAAACCTGCCGCTTGTCTCGCTCCCTCCCATAATGCCGTGCCTGTGTGTCCACCTCAGTGTTGCAGGGGCTAATCGCGGCCAGGTCCCCTTACCTGGAGGAGCTTCTGTCCTTACTGATGACTGTCGGCATGGAAACAGGAGCCGCCAGCACGGTGGGCCCTGTCGCCATGGTGACCTCCATGCTCCTCCAGGAGACCGAGGAGAGGGCTGTGAAAATGGAAGTGGACTCTAACGAGTAAGCAGGCGTCTCTGGGCCAAACACAGCCATGTTGTTCTCAGTTAGTTGCCCTATCTGCCTGTTAACGTGAATGCGCTCTGAGCTCGGCGGTGGGGCAGGAATGACCGCAATCCGCGTGTTTACTTTGGATAACCAGCAGCCACTGTCTGTTGGAATGTTTGGTCCTGGACGTGGGATCGGTCAATGATCTCAAGCCGAGAGTCAGCAAACAAGCATTGGGGTTTTTTTTCCTTTTCTTTTTTTTTTTGGGCGGGGGGGGGGGGGGGTTCTTTGGCATTTTTATTTTTTTTTGGCTATTTCCTGTTCAACCAGCTTCACCCTTATGTTTCTGTCAATGATCAGCATCGGGACTGAAAGGATGAAGCCTTAGAGAGTCACACAAAACAATCATGTAACCGCCATAATTTTCTTTTCATGTGACCTCCGTGGTCTGACTGGGTGTGCAGGGTTCTCATAGCGGGCTTGAAACAGGCAGATAGGTAGGCGTGCAGCCCGGGAAGTTGCGTGTTTTGGAATGAGGCGCTTTCCCACGTGCCCGGTCTGTCCGGCAGCTCTGAGGTGACGGCGGCGGGCTCCGCTTCCGGGCTGCTGGTCGATTGGCTGGAGCTGCTCGACCCTGAGGTCACCTCCATCTGCCCAGATATTCAACAGAAGCTGCTCTTCGCGTTGAACAAGGTGACCCCGCCGGTCAGTTTTCCCGTGCGTGATTCCCGCGGACGCTACGTGTGATGAGCTTCTGACCCCTGGTCTATCTGTCGCAGGGTAAGGGCAGTCAGGCGGGGCTAGGCCCGTCCTACAGGCCATATCTCCTGGCCCTGATGACCCACCAGTCCAACTGGAGCACCCTACACCAATGCATCGGCGCCCTGCTCAGCAAGCAGAAGGAGCTGAGGTACGACCACAGCTTGCTGCCGGGCCGGAGAGGAGTATAAAGCAGCTGTCACTGTGTATAAGCGTCACTCACAGACTTCGCGTTTGGTGTTTCGCATTCCAGTTCAGAGAGACCCACACACGGTCCATATTTCTGCTCCGTCTGAGCTCCCGCTCAGACCATCCCAGTACCCGGGTAGCAAAAATGTGTCTGACAGGGAGCAAAAACGTGGACCGGCTGTGGGTCCCTGAGGACCGGATTGGGGAACGCTGGTCTAGGATATTAAATGAGCTTCGGTCATCCGGTCGTCTCACTGTGGCCCATCCCGTCCCTCAGGTTAGATCCCACGTCCGCCCTGGACTTCTTGTGGGCTTGCAGCCGCATCCCCCGGATCTGGCAGGGCCGTGACCAAAAAACACCTCAGGTACGCCCCCTTCTGGCCCACCCGGTGCCTCGACAAGGGTTAAAACGTAGCTTTCTGTAATTCCCCCAAAATTTCAATTTAAGTTTTTGTTTTGTTTAAAGTGATTTAAGAAAAGCAGGATCAGCCAGCAATTAGGGTTACGAGTGTTTCCCATGGTCCCAATGGTGACATCACTCTGCCGACCATGGGATTTGAACGAGCAAACTTCCCATAACGGGCATAGTGTCCTAACCCAGCGAGCCACACTTTTACCGTCGACTCTGAAGGCCATCGTTCCGGAGGTGACGGGGGAGGGGGAGTATGTGTGGGTGCGATTATCGAGCAGTAGTTAAATCATACTGGCTAATTGCACATGCAGTGCATCATTAATTTTTCCCTTGATGTTTAAATGGCAAATTAGGGGGAGTCGGTAAATCGTTTGCCGTTACCGTGTAAATCCGCGGCTTTAAAGAGTGGGGACACCGCGATTCCCGGTGAGCTACCCCCCCACCCCCCCCTCACCCTGCCCTAATTCTGCAGAAACGCATGGAGAAGTTCATGCTGCGCCTGACGGCCCCCGAGCTCATCAGCCTGGTGGACCTGATCCTGTGTGAGTCGGAGATGAGCGCCCGGGCCCCCGGGGACCACGAATCCGCCTCCTGCTCCCTCATCCAGTCCCGGCTGCCCCTGCTTCACAGCTGCTGCCACGGGGGGCTGCAGAACGTCAAGAAGGTGTCCGAGTATCTCATCAACTACATCAAGAGCTGGGGCGACAGGTAAGGAGCCCTCAGAGCCCCCCCATCTTCCCCCCCACCACAGTTATTCACCCTCTGTCTCTGTGCTTCTGCTCTAATCTGCGGCTCCTCTTTCCTTTTGAATCTGGGGCACCTTTTGTGTTTGTGACGTAGCCCAGTTCTGGAGCCGTGGAATGACTACAGGCTTGTCTGCTGTTACGAGGAGGATTTTGTGTCCTGTCTCTGCAGCAGATGGCGAGGTCACTGTGAGCTGGGAAACACGCTTTAGTGAGGGGTGGTGGGGGGGGGGGGGGATTCCTCCACAGTGTCTGGGGTTAGACTAAGAAGGTCACCCACGGCTAAGCTTGGAGTCACATGGTCCCCTGTGGCTTGAGTCTGTGCTTCCACACGGTTCTCGGCGACGGAGATGGAATTTATGCCGGAGATGTGATGGTGTGGATCACGGGTGTGCGATCTCATCCGCAAAGGGTCGGAGCGTGTGCTGGTTTGTGGGATAACCTTTAGGTCAGCTATTCAAACCCAGGTGTGTGGACTGTTCAACCAATCAGTCTTCTAATTAGTGATCTCATTAGGATCTATGCAAAAACCTGTATACACAGCAGCCCTTTCTGGGCATGGTTGCTCACCCCTTGGGTAGATACTGATTTCTGTGTTCATTATTAGTTGTGACAGGTGTAAATGTTGATCTCTGTGTTTAGTGTGACGGGTATAAATGCTGGTGTTTACACTTTGTGTTCAGTATATTTTGACAGCGGTGTTCACTGTCTTTAGCATGATTAGCATATAGACTGGTCTCTGTGTTCAGTGTATTTTGACAGCGGTGTTCACTCTCTTTAGCATGATTAGCATATAGACTGGTCTCTGTGTTCAGTGTATTTTGACAGCGGTGCTCTGCCTTTTCAGCGTGATGAGTAAGAGGTGTCAGAGTCTGCTGCTGCAGATCTACCTTCACTTCCCGGAAGTCATCCAGCACGTCACCCTGCCCAGCAGCACCCTGAACAGCGAAGGCCAGGCCGATGGCAGCACATCCAAGGTACCGGCCCTCCGCTCTCTGGCGATTCCTACCCCATCCCCACACCCTGGCGGGGAGCTCATTCTGTCCACTTCCTCCAGCTGGACGTGCTGGTCCACCGGCTGATCACGCTGCTGGCTGACTCTGGAGACTCCAAATCAGCGGAGAACCGCGTGTCGGATGCCAACCTGGCCTGCAGGAAGCTGGCCGTATGCCACCCCGTGCTTCTGCTCAGGTGAGCCGGCCCGATTTCTGTAAATGTCCAGAGCACGGTGACGGCCTGTACCACCCTGCGGCTTTCAGGGTGGATAGTTTCCGTATAAACATCATTAAGCAAAATATCATTAAGGAAAATATAAACAAATTTGCTTTGTTGATTATATTCGAGTTGACCTCATATTGAAAAGTACCACATTTGCTGGTAGTTTTGGTATAAAGTTATAGGCAGTAAATGTTGCAGGGAAAACCCCGCAAAGGGGAAATCCCCTCCTGCCCTCCTTTTTTCTAACATCGTGCTGTGTCCCCCCCCCCCCCCCCCCCACGCTCTCCAGACACCTGCCCATGATCGCAGCTCTCCTACGAGGGCGCATCCACCTCAACTTCCAGGAGTTCCGGCAGCAGAACAACCTGACCTTCTTCAGCGACGTGCTGGCCATACTGGACCTGCTGCAGCCGCTGGTGTTCCGTGCTGAACACCAGGAGGCGCTGCACGACTCCCTCCTCTCCTTCATTCAGGTCCTGCAGGTGAGTGATGGCTGCTTTAAGCCTGGCGTCTGGGCCACCGATTCAGAGGCTCACAGAAAAATTCCCTCTGGAAAATGTGATGTCGTCGTGTTCACTGCTGCTGTCATGGCAACACAAAGCAGGAAGTAGTGCTTCTGGATGCTTCCCGTTTCCTGTTCCTGCCCCTACGTTCCACTGGCCCCCGTTGCAGTGAACTGCACCGTCATTAGTGTTTCCTGCATCCTGCTAGCCCTGCTTCCAGTTTCCAGACGATTGCAGGAATACATTTTTCTTTCTTTTTCCCACAGAACTTCCGGAAGTATTCCAGGCTGCTGTCCGTCTTTGTCAACAAGTTCGTGCAGTTCATTCAGAAGTACATCACTCAAGACGCCAGTGCCGCTGTTCCTTACCTCCAGAAACACTCTGACATCCTGCAGTGAGTCTTCTGGGCCTTTTGCCTTGTGCAGTGACTGTTCTACTGCTGTTGTGTGGTTTGGAACAACTGAGTCACTGTAGGAAGTTAAGAGTTTTTATTGAAGGATTAGCATGTGCAGGGTGTGTGTTCTCTGTGTGTCCATTAGGGGGCTCTCCTCTGAGAACCCTGACCTGGTGCAGCTCAAGTCTTTGCTTGCTGGCCTCACCCTACCTGTGAAGGCGGGGCCTTCGGAGAGCGCCGCTGACGACAGGGAAGGTGGGTAGAACATCTGAGAGCCCTCAAACCTCTGTGTGTGATGGTAGGCGTACTGTAGTTGCAAAAATAATGCAAATAGTGGGAACTGCTTATAGTGATCACATCTCTCCGGGTGAAATTGATCTCTATAAGTGGATGATTGTTATATTCTTTTCTTTCTGTCTCAGTCAGATTAGACATTTATATATCTATTTAATTTTTGATTTCAAAATACAGCACAATCGTTTCAAATGCTTTTCAAATTACAGTACTGTGTAAATTAAAATACTGAACTGTGTATGATTCAGTTATGCTATAATACAGTACAGTACTGTACATAAAATATAGCTTATTGTATTTTCACTGCTACCTAAAAGTGGTTGATCACTATAACAATGATGACTATAAATTGCTTTTCACTGTATTTGTTTCCTTAATTACTGCTAGAAAATGGTCTGAATTTGCACAAATTGTGTGGGGAATGACAGGAGGAGAGACTTGTGTTGTCCCAGCAGCTGGCGTTGGAGTGTTCCTATGATTCACTGTAGAGGGGCCAGTGGATCGTTCCAATGATCCTCAGAAATAGGGGGAGCAGCCAGTGGATCGTTCTAATGATCCTCTCTAATAGGGAGAGCAGTCAGTGGAACATTCTAATGATCTTCTGTAATAGGGAAACAGTCAGTGGATCGGTATAATGATGGGAGGAGTCACTGGCGGAGCATTTTAGCGCACTGCACTACAGTGACTGTTGGAGATCTGAGTGGTCTCTGTTGGAGTCCAGTGAGCTGCTTCGTTTGCTCTTGAAGTCACGGTCTGTTTTTATTTCCTCAGAGGATACCCCCACGGGATCCCTCCCCCTGGTCAGCATCTCGGCCTCTGCCCCGCTCACCGCCGCCGATATGACCAAGTACCTGAAGAAGATCTCCATGGGCGAAGCCGTGGAAGGTGACGCCTGTCTCGCCGTGCCTGTGATCACACCGTGTAGACGCCCTTTTCCTGGGGCCCTGGGGCGTCCCACTAAACCGCCCCTCTCGTTGCAGACGTCCTGGAAGCCCTGAGTGAAGTGGACGAGAAGTCCAAGAGGAATCCTGAGATAATCCAGTACTTCACGGTAAGAGTTGCGTTTCCCAGTAAGGCCCACTCAGCCTGGGGGGGGAGGGGGCTGAGTGGGGTAGCTCTATGAATGACCACCCGTCCCGTCTGTGCAGAATGACCTGCAGAGGCTCATGCAGTCCCCTGAGGAGCTGTGTCGCAACATGGCCTTCAACCTGGCGCTGCGCTGCATCCAGAGCAACCCCAGGTAGGCTCGTCGCCGTGGACACGGCCCGTCGCCATGGAGACGGCCAAGCGCTCCGTGACACGATCCCTCTCCCTCTGTCGCTTCAGCATGGCCATCGATTTCCTGCCCACCGTCATGTACTGCATGGGCAGCGGCAACTTTGACGTGGTCAACACGGCCCTGAGGAACCTTCCAGAATACGTGCTGCTCTGTCAAGGTACCTTTAGGTGTCCACTGGAGAAGGGTGTGAATATTAGTTAGCATGGTGGTTAGCGACAGTGTCCCCTGCAATGTGACTCTGTCTTCTTCTCTATGAAATATTCAGTGCTCTAAGTCTTGGGTCGCTTGCTTAATTGGGTAAAAATGTTGTAGGTTTGCTGGTTTCATAACAAAAGGCCATTGAAAGGCAGTATTGCTGATCTGCACATATCTGACATTTTTGAAGTTTTTTTTTTTATTATTTATTAAGTGTCATCATTTTTTCGACTTTTATTTTTAGTGCTGTCTTATATTTGGGGTCTAGACAAAAAAGATGAATAGATGGGGTGTTTGATTCATTATCTACTGCCCCCCCCCCCCCCACAATACATTCATTTTTTTTTTGGAATGTTTGCTGATTGTAATCTGATTGCCTGTGGTTGCTTGTTAATATATGTTCTTGTCGAGTAAGATTAGTTTTTTATTTATAAAGCTAAGATAAAGCTAAGGTATTCCAAAAGCTTTTTTTCTAAAGAGTAGTTGTCAGTACGTAGGGGGTCATCTTATATTTGGGCCAATACAGTAATGGCAATTGTAGTCACTGGCTCCTGAATGGATACTAAACACAAATGTTTGGTGTTTTATGTCATCGCAGAGGTGTTACATTTTAACTCGGAACAGCTCTTTTAGAACTATAATTTGAGTTTCCATTTATTATGACTTGAATGTTTTACTTACAACAACTGGATGTTTCTAATGTGATATATTTTTTTTTGTAAACAAGTTAATAAAACAAAAATATTTTTGTTATAAAACCAATAAGTTTGCAATATTTTTACTGAATTAAGCAAGCATCCCAAGACTTTCTGTGAGCTTCATATAAATGCCTGTGATATTTTACGCATTTCTGTGGCTTTTCGCCTGCAGAGCACGCCGACATCCTGCTACACAAGGTCTTCCTGGTGGGCATCTACGGCCAAATCGACACCAGCTCCATGATCTCCGAATCCATGAAGGTTCTTCGCATGGAATCAACCACCTGATTCCGGGAGGAATCCCCCCCGACCTCATCCGTTAGCTTTGGAGGGAGCTGCAGATTAATCTGTTTGTTTGTTTTTCAAAAACAAAAACAAACAAACAAACACACACCCGCTCTTGTCTCACGCAGACCCTTTCAGTGGCTTACTTGGGCTTCCTCCACGTGATTGGATCCGGCCAAATGCTTTTACGCCTCGGAGAGAGACGGAATCCTTTCAGCGCGATTTTTGCAATGGGTTGGCTTGTGTGCACACAGTGTTTTATGAATGATCACGAAACTTGGGTATTTGTTTAGTACAAACGCCTGTCATCAGTATCAGCACACGGGAAGAGGGGTAGCAGACTTTAAGGCATTTGCTGTATCTGGGAATTACTGCATGGAATTGGTGTCACAGCACTGTCCTACCTAGGACTGTCCAACACTTTGCCTGTTCAGATTTGTTATTAAAATCTTTAGAAAATTATGTTTTTGCACTGAAATACGTCAGCTGATTACGTTTTACCAGTGACATCAATCTGTGGTTGTATCTTTAGTGGATGTGGCAGGGAACTCGATCAAAGCGCAGTGTCTCATTCCCATCGACGCTCCCGGACGGGGGGTGAGGGGGGGTTGCAAGCGGCTGTCTCTCAGGGTTTATTCATGGCTCCCGAGCCCCTCGCATTGGGGCTGAATGACCACCAGGCTGTAAATTGGCTCACCATCAAATGGCGAAGACTTTCTGCCTCTGTAGTTAAATATAACATCAGTGTGTGGTTTTACACCCTGACTGACTGCATCTGTTTATTTATTAATCGGCTTGTTCATTTTTAATGGCCTTTCTAAAGAGGGGAGAACTTTTTACAGGCTTATAAGACTAACTTTCTTTTTCCAGAAGGGGCGTGTGTGTGTGTGTGTGTGTTGGGGGAAGGGCTTCTTCTTAAAGTGACAGCCGCCCAGAATGCACAGATCCACACTGATGGTAGGATGACGCTCTCAGACTGTCTCCAGCGCACACTTCTTTTCCCTCCGGTCCAGTGATGTCATCCAAGTGCTTTGGAGGGGCGGGGCTTGGCATGGCAATAGTAAAAGTAGTGAAACCGGGTGGCATCTTTTGGTTATTTAGGCTCCACCCCCCCTCATCCCAATCTATCCTTGACGTGCATAATGCCATTGGCCACCTCTGACTCTCCATGCTTTGATGTGAGAAGCCTCCTCTGCATCTGGGGTTAATCGGCTCATCGGCGGCCATCTCCCAAGCAGAAAATAAATGATTACCGTTGCTGTTTGCTGTAGTGTGGTCGTCACAGCCCCAAAGCTACAAACGCGGGCTACAAACATTGTGCGAACCTTCAAAAGACGCAGCCCACAAAGGCGACATAGGCCACGTCTTTCACAGGATGCAGCCCCAGACATAGGACACAGTCGTCGTCGGTCGTCAGGTGTTTCTAAACAGTCAAACGCCGAGACACAACAGTGTGTCGATTAGTTACAGATGCAGAATGCTGTTTTTTTTCTGTGAAAAGCATTCAGGTCTCCTGTGCTTTCCAGTGGATGATTTCGCCTGTGCTCTTCATAATTAAAACAAATTTCTGATGTTCATGAGAAATGGAACGAATTTCAATCAAATCATTTCTTGCCTGTGTCAACAAAGGACAGATAATTGTTTCCCACCGCGGCCTGAACTTGTTCTGCTAAATAATAATCGGGAAGTGTGCGGGAAGGCATCCCCAATTGCAGCCTGATTTTCTCATTAAAAGTGTCTGTCGTGCGGATGGGAATTGATCTGGGGTAACCATGTGTTGAGGAAGCCTTGTCAGACTTCAGAAGAAAATGGCCAAACTAACTGCTCAAGCAGTATAGCTGATGCGTTAGACATATAGTTGCAATAATTTCACGTTCATATGTGAAGAGAATTTAATATCTGCATTTTTAATGGGAGCTTGATCTTTTTTGTATTATGCATCCAATCCAAGTCTCTGGTCCAACTGATTGTTCCTCTAGTTCTTTCACCTCACAAATAAGCTCCTTGGTCTCCAAAGCAGAGCACCTGCCTCTGCCTCAAGTCCTTCACCTCCAGAATATGAACCTGGACAATCCAGAAACGCACATATCCAAAGACCCACATGATCAGAACCCCTACACTGGGACAGAGGTGGCTGCAGTTGGACCCCATTAGCTTCTTTGCAGACGGGCACGTGCCCCACAGCAATGCAAGCCACCTTGGCTGGTTCTGTGACGTCCAAATGGATGTGCTCACAGTCCTGAGAAGGTCCGTGGTCTTTATGTGGTCTGCGGGGGTCAGTTATCCTGATCCTACAATTTTTAGCTCCCCTCCTTTATCCGCCCTGCTTGGCAGTAAATTCTTGCAGCGCAGATGATTTGGACCATGTGCAAATTCTGACTGCTTCCCAACTGCAGTTACTTGCGCCTCCTGCAAGGAAATCATTTATCACAGATTTAACTCTGGTGTTTAGTATACAGACAGTCCCGTCAAGGACGGCTGATTTACGGACAACGCGCACTTACGTATGGGCTGATGACAAGTTCACATGTTCTTCCTGTGTTATCGCGAGGTTTCCTCAGGGTATCCCAAAGTCCAAAAACATGCTGAGGTTATTTGGAATTACCAAATTGTATTCTGTAGGTCTGAATGGTGTGTGAGTGTGCCCTGTGATGGGTTGGCACCCCATCCTGGGTTGTTCCCCTTACTCTCATTCTCTCCAGAATAGGTTCTGGAATGGACCCCCCGAAACCCAGAAATGGACAAGCGCTATAGAAAATAAAAATGTGAATGAATGACTAGAAACATGTGCATGGTAACTGTGTGAAAAACAAGCCATAAGAACTACTTTAAAGATTCACATTTGAAATCAGAAATGCTACAACTTGTTATTAAGACATACAATCAACCCACAAATATCTCCCAAGAAGTAAGAAACTCTAATAAAGTCATTACCAGAAATGCAAGAGTGTCAATTAGTGTCCAGCAAACCACTTCATAATAGACTGAGTTAGTGGTAAGCAGTGAACTGTGAGAATTGGCCCTGCTGACAGAGACTGGTACAGGAGACAGGTGTGGGTACCAATCTGTCTACCATTCCTGTGTGCTTTCAGCTTTGGTCGCAGGCCCGCCTGCCTCAGTGAGGAGTGTTTGGTTATGATAGCATTGCTTGTAAGGCGACGCTCTTTCCCGTAAGTGAGTTGGAGCGGTCTTAGATTACATTCTCCTTCAAAATGTGCAGGCAAACTTGAACAAGCAAAGTGAAAATAATGTCATGCACGAACCGCAGTGTAAACAAGCGTTTAGGACAATGTTCAAGGAAGAGGGTAACAATGGCGATGAATTCCAAACGGAGATCAAACCTAAGGGAAATTCTGTTTAATGCGCGCTATATTACATGCCTATGCAATTATATAGGTGGCATGAACACTGAGTGTTTATGTTCGGATAAAGTATACAGTAACTTACCATACCTGTAACACGATTTCCCGTTTCTCGCCAAGATCCGGATCCCCTCAAAGAGCCATAAATCCCATCACTACCCCCTGTATGTGTAAGCATCGCCGGGACAAAACAACTGTATTTTAGAAACTTCCTGGAAATCAGGAAGTATTTATTCATACTGCGGATAGCCAATATATTAATAATGATACCGAATCGGCATAGTGATTTATGTATTAAGGACTACAGACACGCTGTTTTATAAAAACAAGCATTTTGCCTTTATTAACAGCTCACTGCTAGGGACAACCAGCGGCTGTACATGCGAGGAAAACAGACAATTTATACAAGTCTGGCACTCACCAAGGGCGTCTCTGGCTTTTGAAAAGATCCGGGCTTGACTTTTTAAAAGATTGGCATCGGGATTAAAATGTTCGGAGCTCGGCTTAATGTACTCAGGGCTATCGCCCCAAGTGGTCGGACCTAACAATGCCCTTGGTAACCACTATGCAACCACATGCACACCGAGATAAACGCACATTACAGGCACAGCGTAAACACGCTCACATTGACAGATCACGTGACCGCCGTGCGGTGCTTTAAACGACATTCGTTGCTCGCTGAGTGCTGCCATATTATAAGGTACCAGTGCAAAAACGTGCATCGTGAGGTGAGCCTTTAGATATTCAGACTGTTTAATACAAAGAGAGGCGGAAGTATTTAAAAAGCAAACTGGCAAGTGGGCTTGACTTCATGCCCTCCGGTGTGGGACCAAATAGGCTTAATAACGGCTCCATCATATGTTTTTTTTATTATCTTTTGCTAATTTGCGTCACTAAAGTGTGAATGTATATTCAGTTTGTATCCCGCCCAGCATAAGTCTACCCAGTTTATGACAGTCGCAGCTTCCCTGATAGGAGGATATTTCAATGATCCCAGACATTAATATAGGTCAGTGAACGCCAAACGCTCGATCTTTAAACCGCTCATAGTCGATCGGGACTTCTTCACCCCCTCTCGGCAAAATCTACCGTTTGAATTCGAGGGTGCCTAAATTTTCTTGGTAAAAGTAGCTCTTACTCACCTTACAAAAAGGGTTGGAAACCCCTGACCTAGGACAACGATTCAATTAAAAATATTGGGGTGAGGTATTTTAAACACGTGATCACTACCTTAGCGTCAAAAAACTGAGTTTTACGTGTTTTAATAAGCAGGAATGTAATATTGTAATGCATAATTTGAAATTGTATTAGTTATACGGATAGGCTTCCAGATAGCTTGTGAATGTTTTATAGTAACAAAAACAGGTTTCTGTAAAGAAAACAAAGGTTTCGCACAATTTTATGTTCATGATTAATTGTCCATGCAGTTAATATATAATAATTTAACTTCAACACATGCAATTGCTTCAATGTTTAGGTTATAATCACAGTTACCGTGTATGATAAGATCTGAAATAGGTCTGAAAATAAAAAGTAAAACTAAACTTGTTAAAGTATATAACGTTTCATTTACCCAAACTCCTCCCATTTACGTCATGAAAATTACCCTTTTCCAGGTGGAGTTGCCCGGTCTGTGTTAGTTTGTGCTGCAGGAGCCGTGATTATTACATCCCTCATTCAGGAGTATCTGGGAATTTCCGTGAATTCCGACGCCGATATAAAGCCGAGCGCCGGGACTTTTCCGCATTTCTGCTTGGACTCTCTGCTGAAGGATGGCTGCTATCAAAGCGCTGCAGCAGTGGTGCAAGCTTCAGTGCGACGGATACCGAGATGTTAACATCACCAACATGACAACTTCATTCAGGGATGGACTAGCGTTTTGCGCTCTGATCCACAAGCACAGACCGGATCTCATGTGAGTTTGGGATAAGATGATCGCAAGGCGGTACGAGAACAAATCCCAGCAAATGAAGAGGGTTGTAGCCATGGTGATCGAGGGTTGTCTGTGGTGTTTCTCGTACTGCTTTTCGTGATCGATGTTATCGGTTCTTTATTTCCTTATTGCTTATTTCAGTTGTGGACTGAGTGTAATGTTCACGTGATGACAAACAGCTGCGAGCAGTAGACCTGAAGGTGACGCGTACTCGGATTGCTCTGCACGATAGCGCACTGTGTACCTTTTTTTGTTTGACCTGGAGTTTTGCTTCTCAGTGGAAATGCGAACGGGGTTAATCCCAACCGGAATTCTGTCCACTTTTAAATGGTCTTTAATATAATGCCTTGGAAGCTGTAAGAACATAACATATCTTACGGATGGCGTTCCGCTTCGCAACTCAAAATTTTGTCTCCAAGTTTCTTTCTACAAACGTATATGCAATGAAATAAATCGCAAATGACGTACAGTGTGTCGGTGTTTATTTCTAGTGTAATTATTATTATTAGTATTATTAAAAAATAATAATATTTTTCCAGTGTAGAAAGGGGTGACCCATGCCTTAATATGTCAGACGTACTGTACGTAGGCTGTCTGGCTGTAAAGTTTATCCCATAAAATCCGAATCCGCTTTTTCGTATTCCGTTATGATTAACCACCCCGAACAAATTCTTCGCCGGTAATAACCCCCAGCCCCCACTACTCCCACTCCGGTCCTGTCCTTTACTGCGTATACTTGTGTATTTCTGTGGAATTTTGTGCAATTGGCACTGAGCCTCCTACGTTTAAGTATTAACCGTTTAAAACTTGGTCAAAGTTCTTGTCAGTACATATTTTGCAGGCATATATAATTGCGTGATTCTGTATATTAAAAATAACGGATATACCGCACAAATAATTATACTTGTATAAGAATAAATGCAGTGTGATTTTTAACACTTTTTCCATTCCCTTATGCCTTTCCCCCAGAAATTACGACTCCCTGTGTAAGGAAAATATATATGACAACAATCATTTGGTAAGTTTTTGTTTTTCTTCTTCTTTCATCTACTTTATTTCCAGAAACGCGTCAAGAACAGACCTCAAGTTCAGCTCTCACCTGTGCGCAGTCTTTTTTGTTGGTTACCTCGGCTCTCTGGTACATGACATGCAGGTCATTTTCTGCCAACAATGCGGATGAACCGGGAAGACCTCGGAGGAATGATAGTACAGGGTTTCCGCAAACTGATCTGTATGCAACTCCTGTCGAAGGCGCTGTTTTTGAAAGACATGTAAGATTAAGCATTCAAGGTGTGCGATTCCGCGTCAATAATACTGCAATATGGCTAAAGCTAAGCGTCTAAAAGTGCGAGCCAAGTTTGGGCCGCCGCTGGTGCAGTGAAAGCTCTGGTCAGAGCGCCGTAATTCTTGCTTATCCCAACATCTCCACCTTCCATTTCAGTTTCTAGCATGTCGCCTGATAGTCACCCCTATGAAACGGGATATTTAATCAGATAACGCGTTTAAAAATGCATTTTAGACATGCTACGGTTTCGTGGTCCTGCCTCCATTTACCAGGCGTCTAAAACCTGCCCTCTAAAGAATGGTTTTAGTTCTGTGTCCAATATTTTATCAACATGCACGACTCTTATAAGATCTCCTCCTGTAAACTGCCCAGGATGGTGTGATGTTTGTGGTATTGCAATGATTTCTGCTGCATTGTTACAACAAGATTAGACTTTAAAAAATTACATTGGTCGATCGCCCACTCACTCCTCAATTTTTGTTAGATTGGCTTGAGATCCGCTTGGGCCAGATCGCCTGAAGCTTCTTGTCATGAGCGGTTGTTTCACTTGTCAGTGTGTTTCCCCAACGGCTGCCGTTTGTCTTGCATGGAGTGACGCCTCTTCCCGGTCTCGCGCTTCTGTTTGCTTGTTTTGGATGCTTTCTGCGTGATACTCCCACGCGCTGCCTCTGACGCTGTCCCGCGTGGTGTCAGTCTGGCGTGTTAAGTTTAACCTGCGACCAGCATAAAGGACATTTTTAGGTTTTGTTTTTTGAAATTATAGTTTTTGTATCCGGCAAAACGGAAGGGATATTTTTTGACCCAGAATCTTGTTCAAACTATTTTCCGTGTGGGTTCCCACGGACTGGTGATTTAAGACACCTGTCATTGATGTGCCAAGGGGGATATAAAATGTATTTTAAACCTTTTAAACTTGTTTTATGCCAACATGTTTCTTTTGGGCTCCTCCCATTCCTTCGCCCTTTCCTTGGCATTTTCTATTTTTGTTTCTCTTTCTTTTTGGACATAATGGTTCAAGTGAGCAGAAATGTAGCAATGAGATCAGTCGTAGGTTACTTGTTTTCTCAATTGCTGACACTTCTGTCTCTTTCTTTGGACTTTGCCAGTACAATCCATGTTGCATAAGAAATTTACTGAGGCCATTCGCTCCATCAAGCTCGTTTGGCAAAAACCAATCTCAGTTGTTAAATTCTTATCTAGCTCTAAATTAAAGGAACCCAGGGTTTTAGCTTCCGCTACACTAGCAGGAAGACTATTCCATACTCTAACTACACACCGTGTAAAGAATTGCTTCCTCAAATTTTGTTTTAAAATGTTCTCCCACTAATTTCCACTTATGGCCACGTATTGTAGTATTTAAGCTAATACTGCAGTAGCCATTTGGCTGAGCAGCATCCAGACCTGTTAGAATCTTATACCTGGATCATGTCCCCCCTTAGTCTCCTTTGCTCAAGGTTAAACAGATTCAGCTCAGCTAACCTCTCCTCATAAGACATTCCTCTAAGACCAGGAATCATTCTTGTAGCCCTCTTGCACCTTTTCTAAGGCAGCAATGTCCTTCTTAAGGTACGTTGACCAAACCTGCACACAATATTCTAGGTGGGGTCTTACCAAGGGATTATATAAATGTAACATCACCTCCATTGACTTACTCCACACACTTAGGGATGTATCCCAACATCCTATTGGCCTTTTATTGCTTCCCCACACTGGTGAGAGAGGGACATGGAAACATCAACACAGACACAGAGCTCTTTCTCATAATCGGCTTACCTTTATTTCAGTGGAACCCATAAAATATCTGTACTTTATATCTCTGCTCCTTGCATGGATTACCTTACATTTATCCGTGTTAAGTTTCATCTGCCAAGTATCAGCCGAGTCACTAATTAAATCCAGATCCCATTGTAGCCTCTCTGCTGCTAGATCAGTATCTGCTACACCACCCACCTTGGTGTCATCTGCAAATTTAACCAGTTTCCTGTATGTATTGGTGTCAATGTCATTAATGTTTAATCTTTAACGGTAGCAAGGAATCCAAAGTAGACTTGTCAATATGCTAAAATGGCTCTGCAGCGCACAGATATTTCTTGCTCCTATGATAAAACTGCTTCTCCTCGATACCGAATCCCAGCTTGTGGTGTTTTTAGGCTTTAGCTCAATCAGAATGTTTTCCTTTTGGCTCGCAAACTTCCGGAATGTCTGAGTTTTGCAATGAGGGAAACGTATAAGCAGACACATTCCCACACTTCTGAGAGGGTCTGGTGCCAATCTCTCATCTGTGGGAACGTGTTTCGTAGTGTTATATCGCTGTGTTGTGCAATAGACGGCAATAGGGGCAGGAGGAATTAATTGTGTAATTTAGAGCACAACAAATAGGAGGAGAAAAAGAACTGGGCAGTGTACAAAAAGTCTGCACCACCCAGCCCCCCACCCAGGCAGAGCTTTTATTACTGCTTATCCAGTACAGGGTCGGGGGGGGGGGGGGGTATGGTGTGTGTCTCAGGATGCACGAGGCTGGAGCACCAATCGCAGGTTATGTGCAAGGGGACGTACACGATGATCAAACTTTAGAGCCATGGCCAAGGTGTGTGTGTGTGTGTGTGTGTGTGTGTGTGTGTGTGTGTGTGTGTGTGTGTGTGCGCTTCAGGCAAGGCAGAGCGATCGAGCGCCTGTCTACCGCCTGTCAGTCAGGCCTCGTACCCGCAGCCCGGAGGTCTGCAGTGTCCTGGGTTCCTCTGAAGGAAGGGATGCATAATTATTCTGTTTCCTGCCTTTTCGATTGCAGGAAGCGTGTGTTTCAGCTGCTGGAAACTGCTGCAGCTTGGATGCTCCCCCTCCCCTCTTTGTTTTATTGGCCTATTTTAAAGTGCTGACTCTCTGGCCTGCGTGTCTCAGCGGACGCGTGATTGGACCGTGCTGTGTCTCAGCGGACGCGTGATTGGACCGTGCTGTGTCTCAGCGGACGCGTGATTGGACCGCGCTGTGTCCAGCGGCCTCGCCACAGAACGTGAGGTGCCACCAGCGATGTCGTGTATGGCCGCGTTGGCAGTGAGCCGGAGGTCAAAGCTGGGGCGCGCGGGGGGGCGCGCGTTATCAATGAGCTCTGTCACCAGCAGGGGCTTCATGACGCTCATTGAAATCACATGATGCACAAAAGCTGAAGTAGAAATGATGTTAAGGATTCCTTGAGCCTTTTGTGGGTTTGATAGAGCTCCTGTGGCTAAAGGAGGGCGGTGCCACTTGGGGTCCTTTGGGGCCCGATTTCCAGCAAACCATGCTAAAATCAGTAATTTCTATACGTTTATGAACATATTCATAACGCTTTCATATAGCATTATAAACATGGCTATGAATATAAAAACGCACAGCCATGTTTATGTATTATGAATGCTCTATGAAGCTCTCACCTATAATGCAATATAGAAAACTTTATAATGCATTATATTGGTCAGTATAAGCATGCAATAATAATGCAGTACAAAGCATTATAAAGGTATCTATAGGGCGTTGTAGATGACAGCTTCATACACTATTTATTATGCTTAATAAACATTGATGTTATGCCTTTTGTTTCATAAATATTTATAGCTGTGTTTATAATGCCTTATGAATGTCATTACTTTTGATAATGTTTATAAATCACTAAAAACATGACTTTACCAGAAGTCCTTTTGTTAAAAATTAGGCACCTTTTCTAAGCTCTACAGTATGTGAAATGTATCAATTTCTGTTCCTGCCTGTTTCTGCCTGTTCCCTGGCCATCACCTCCCGTGCTCCCTCTCACCTGGCAGCTCAGTAATCCTAGACGAACAGGGGTACGGTTCCCCTCTATATTTCATCACCGGTGTGGTCGGCTCTGGCGATCGCGTCCAGTGTCAGTTTGCACGCTGCCGTGCTGCTCCTTCTCTTGTTCCTTCTACCCTGTTGCGCCCCCCCGCTATTGTGTATAATCCTGTAGAGGTGCCGCGTGAGGATTTGGGGTGTATGTCTGCACGCTTTCTGGGTATGTCCTGCACAAAGCCTGCTTATCACCTCACTGCTGTCGAAAGGAAACACCGTGTTCTTTAGCCAATTCTTGTTCAAGATTTTTATTTATTTTTTTTTCCTGCCAAGGCTGCTCTGTCATTTTATCCTTTCGGTTTTTGAACAGCCAGCCATTGTTGCCTTTATCTGAGTTTGTCTATCTTACTTCTGAGAAGCGCTGGAGGACCAAGAGACACTGAGCAACGCTGTGGGTGAAATGGAGTCCTGGCCCTTTAAGCACAATTATCATACTAGACACATGATAATACATGTAAAGAGTGATGTCAGACCTGACAAAGTATATGAACTTTTGAAATTGGTGGCCAGTGTTAAATAAATGGACCCCCCCCCCGGAGCACCGTAGAAAGTTGAAAGTCCGACACTAGAAATCCAAATCTTAAACGTCATACATGTGTCCTGTCTCGAACTGACATTTTTATTGCAAGTGACTACTGCCTCATGACTTATGTTCTCCTGTGGTTTCTTCGACTGTGGTCGTCTCGTTTGCAGGCCTTTTGTGTGGCGGAGGAGCAGCTGGGCATCCCGGCGCTGCTGGACGCCGAGGACATGGTGGCTTTGAAGATCCCCGATCGCCTCAGCATCCTCACTTACGTCTCGCAGTATTACAACTACTTCCATGGCCGGTCGCCCAGTGAGTGCGGCCGCTGCCCCCGGATAGCCGTTAGACCGCTCTGTCGCCACGACAACAGAGCTGCCCGCTCTTACCAAACACCCGACACGTTATTGGGGTAGTCAGTGTCTCTTGCTGGTGGTTCTAGTGTATGCTGACCAATAGGAGGCGCTCTGTCGTGAAGGGCACTCCTTAGTGCTACAAGGTTTAAGTGTCGACCTTGCTGCTCTGGATGTGAATGTTGTGATATCACGTGCTGATTCGTCTTGGAGTACCTATATTAAAAGGTAGCAGCCAATTTGTGGAATGACTACAGGCTGATCTGTGCTATGCAGAGCCACATCGACCCACTTTTCATCTCCCATGATTTGGAGTGAATACGTGCGCCCTTCAGTACTGGCTGACGCTCGTTAAGTCAGAGGCAGGTTTTTCCAAATGGGACCTGTCATCAGCATGTGTGCTGTCTTCCAGTAGGGGGCATGGCTGGCATTAAAAGGCCAGCGGAGGGATCCAAAGAGGAGCCATCAGGGAAGAAGAATCAGCCTGTGGTGGCCAAACCCTTCGCCTCCGTGGTTGCCACGGAGAACCAGCCGCCCTCCACTCCGGAAATCTCTGGTGCGAAACCTCAGAGACCCTCGCCAAAGCTTCCCCGAGTCCCCGACCAGGTACGGAGTGGGCCGTCCAGCCGTGCCCCGAGGGCCCACGACGAACGACATCGTAAGCGTAGATATTTCCTGTAGTAGTTTTAAAGCAGCGCTTGGCTTTGGGCGGCCTGCTGGGAGGAGATGGAGCCGGACTCTAGGAAAGTGGAACACGGCTCTGCTGTCGTCAGATGCAAGGCAGAGCGATCGAGCGCCTGTCTACCGTCCCATGCTGATGGGGCAAAGTCTGTCGGAGGGCAAATGGGCTGGCTTTGTTTATCTTTTTGGATTTAGTTTTATTTGCACTTTTAACATGAGCTGAGACAATACATCCGGTTATATAGCTTAGTAATAATGCCTGTTTCACTGCAACATATGATAAGAGAAATATTTTTATACCCAGTGTAAAATGAGCTCACAAGTCCATCCCCATGAGATGTAGGGTTGTGTGGGTAGTTATTTAAATTTTAGGCAAAAGTCTTTCTCAGTCCTTATGTGTAATTCTGCAGATTTCCGAAGGATGTAGCTATATGGCTGTCATTTGCATGAGGACTCAGTGGGGCAGGCTGCCCTCTGAAATGAGAGGGCGCTGAAGCCTTTAGCCAAAGCTTATTCGCACTGGATAGCCATGCAGCGTGAAGGCATGCCAAGTTTGACGTTTACTGCATGACTTGACATTTTAGCGCCCTCTAGTGTAGAATTCCTTAAGTTGGCGGGCTGGTAGCTTGTGCAGATGCCTTAATGGACTTTGGAGGATGTTTGTTTGGGATTAACCATACCCCCCTATGTAGATTAATGATATATATTTTCTTTCTGCTCCAGAAAAAGGTTCTGATCGAGACATCCAACAAAACTGGCACTCTAAGCAGCACGTGTGTGGTTTGTAAAAACCATGTCCACTTGGTCCAGCGCCACCTAGTGGATGGAAAGCTCTTCCACAGGAGCTGCTTCAGGTAATGTTACGCCGTCATTTGGGATGTGATTGCGCGTGCTGTGGCCGGTGCTGATGGGTGCCTGTGCGTTGGCAGGTGCGCCGAATGCTCAAACGTCCTCCTCTCTGGGACGTATAAAGTTGGGCCCAAGCCTGGCACCTTCGTCTGCGTGACTCACCAGGGCGCCAAGAGTGGCCAGAAGACTGTGGCCTCCCTTGGGGTGGCTCTGCAGAGGCATGACCCCAAAGCAGACACCAGAATCAGCTCCTCAGGGCTCAAAAATGCGGCCGGTCACGCTCTGCGGTCCACCTCGACGGTTCCCGGCGGGCCCATAAACGTGGTCCCAGCGGGGTCTCCCTGGACCCCCTCTGCTGCTAAAACTCAGGCGGCCCGTCAGCGCTTCTTCCAGGCCGGCCTGGACCCCCAGCCAGTCTCCCGTGTACCGGCAACCTCCGACGCGAAAGACAGAGCCAGGGCGTTGGTGACGAGCAAGCTGACCGAGCTGAACCGCAATAACAACAACACAGTAGCCAAAGCCGGGCTCTGGAAGGCTGACAGCCCGTGAGTCCTGCCAGTGTCCCTCGCCGGAAAGAGAATGACTGACTTCTGTGTTTCACAGGCTTAGAGGACCGTCTAACCAGGAATGAGTTACTTACTGTATTTGTGTGAAGATATCAGATCCCTCCACTTTTAGACTGGGGGGTGGAAATTCCCTTCAAGCCTTTATAAGGGCATTACTGGTGAAAATGACGTCTTGCCTTGTTTTTGGATGGTAGATTGTTTTTCCCTCTAATTAATGCCTGCGTTTTGGGGAAGTGATCCTGTTGGCTGTGGTGCTGAATCTCCACCAGTCCTGTCAGTGTAGCGAGTCTAACGACCTCTGTCACCCCGGCCTCAGGAGCGGACCTGCCCCAGTTAGTGCCCCCGGTGGGCAGGGAGGGAAGAGCAGCATTGACGTGAGGATGGCGGAGCCAAGGACTGGTAACAAGGAGCATCAGATCTCCCCCTATGGGTCCAAAGGTGAGCTGCGTGAAACTAGGCTGTCTGTTGTAAGATGAGATGTGTGCACATCTGCGGGTCCTTGAGCAAGGCCCTTAACCTCCAGCTCTCTGGGTGCTGCTAAGGATGGCAGCCTTTTGTGGACAACTTACTCTACAAATAGCAAGTTGAGGAAGGCGTAAAAACAATTTCCACACGGGGATCAAATTATTATTATTATTATTTATTATTATTATTTATTATTATTATTATTATTATTATTATTATTATTATTATTATTATTATTATTAGAACCTTTTTTCCCATTGGGAACCTTTGCTAATCCTAACTTAATAGAGGTTTATAAAGTATAACCACCCCCTGGAATTTGCTGAGTACAGGCTGCGCATGTTCAGTCTAAGTGTTCAGATGCCATATTTTGATCTGTGGATGAATCCCGCCTTTTCACCGCTTCCCGTCTCCCCTTAATAGTGGCATAATAAGGGTTGCAAGCACTTGCTCTAGTCGGAGGTTAGGCAACTCATTCCCACTGCAGGTATTTCCCATAATGCCTGTGGGCTGTGCTTCTGCCAGTTAATAACATAGGCCCCGTGCTGGTGGCCGCTGCACTGCGGAGCGATCCCGCCATATCCGTTCATCAGCTGATTTCCTCACGAGAGGCCAAATCACGGAGTCAGATTCATGTTATGAAAGATGCAGGTTTTGTCAGGCGCAGTTGGCATGCTGTACGAGGGAGTCTGTCCCGTCCTGGTCTAAGGTCAATGCATTAATTGCTGGTCCTTAGGGTCCGATGGGTCGACGTGCCCTTCAGGCTGGAGAGCAAAGCTGAAACCTTTGTCTGGCAGACCACAAACGAAGTAAGTTCCCTTCCCCCCCCTACCTGTTCTTTGGTATGTTCCTGGGCAAGTAGGTATAGGCACATGGGTGAAACTACAAAACGGCCAAGGGGGGGGGGGGGGAAAGTCTACCCTGTCTGTCTCTACCCCCAGGATGCTACCCCCCCCAGCCTCGCCATGCTGCATAGTGATTGGCTGGCTGGGGGTGCAGCCACTAGCCCTGTCCCCCGCCCTCCCGAGCCCCAAGGAGTGTTGTGTTTGAGGCCCCCTCCCCTTCCCCCCGCCCGCCTTCAGCGAAAAGCCGTTACTTTGAGTCTCTCTCGGCTGTTCAGTTCCCGTCGTCTCTTATTTCCTGAGGTGAGGTGGGATCAGGTGAGCTGGATTTGGTGCCGTAATCCACGGGGGATGCTTGACCCCCCCCCCCCCCCTCCTACCCCCCCCCCCCCCCAACCGTTTGCCAGATCACCCCCCCCCCCCCCCCCCGGCAAGCA
>JAODKE010000050.1:5883085-5906493 GCA_026779605.1 Mormyrus hasselquistii | reverse complement strand
GAACTTTTCAGTGCATCAGCATACTGTCACGACCGCGTGTCGGGGAAGCGAGCAGGGAGATGACAGAGCAGGGAATCCTGCGAAAGATGAATTAAAATGCCGTCAGCAGGAGGAGCCCAGTAACAGTGGGGGGGAGAATCAGAAAAAGGTCGGATTCCTCCACAGTGCTTACTGGAATTGGGGGGGGGGGGGGCTCTCTCGCGAAGGGATTTCCCCTGTGTGTTTTGTGCTGTACAATTTTACTAATTATAAATGCATTTTTTCCACAGAGGTGAGGCCAGGAAATGACCTAGTTGGGCTGTTTTTAATGAAGTGGGTGTGAGATATACATTTATTTTAGGACCATTTCTGGGCTCCACACTGTGTGTGACATTGGTTAGATGCTTCTACCTTCTTTAGCATTGATGCTAGCTGTTAGCGCTCTATGGCGTCTACATCAGGGCAAACTCAGTTCTCTTTCCTTGTGAATGGGAGCAAAGAATGTTGGTGTCAGTGGCGCTCTGCTGTGTGTGTTGTGTGTTTTTTTTTTTTTTTTTTTTTTTCAGCTTCTTAATTCCGCTCGTCCTGCTAATTTCAGGACCAGTCGTCATGCATCCCAAAGGAGGAGATCCAGCGGGAGCTGAAGGCGCTGGAGATCGGTCTGAGCGAGCTGGAGGGGCGGGGCGTGGAGCTGGAGCAGCGTCTGCGGGGCGCTGAAGAAGGTGCACGGCCGGCCCTGGGTCTGCCGCTCTGTCCGTGCGCGTCCCGCCCGGCCCGGTGCTCGCATACTGTTTGACAGGAAGTAGTGCCCCTCGGTGAACCTATAAGAGTTGACGTTTGAGAGCCCATTTGTGCTATGAAGATGGTTATTCCCAATATCCTTAAAGAAAATTGGCCGCGGTGTGAAGGCTGTATGTTTTTGATAATCCGGTACGGAGTCACAGTGAGACTGGCAGTCCTGAGGATGAGGCCGGAGACAGCCTGGATAGGACAGTATCCATTAGAGTACCTCTCCAGATTCACATCCTGACAGTAGCTTAGTGTTTCTCAAGCTGGGAGGGAATCAAAATATGGACTGTCTGGGGGGTCCCCAGAGACCGGGTTGAGATACACGGGCTTAGTGATGCCATTTTACCAAGCTGCAGGCTTCCTGGAGGGAGGCCAGTAACATGCAGGATGTGCGTGCAAACTGCACCCCCCGCTGGGGGCAGCAAGCAGGCCCTGGGTCCGTAGCATCGCCCGCCGAGCCGTGCGTGGTCTGCCATAGGCCTTTATCTTCACGCTGCCCTCTGAGCTAGAGGCACTTCACCACCATGCAGGTCAGATGTTCCCTCAGCAGACGCCAATGACACTTGTTAGCCATTTGTACAGGTGCACAGGGATTCTGTGTCTCTTCATTAGACCCTGTACATGTGAGTAAGCTTGGGGTCAGAGTGCAGGTTCAGTCATTTATCCAGCAGCCCAGAGCAGTTTTTAGGGTCCCCCCCCCCCAGGTAAGGGATTTGAGCTGGTGACCTCCTGGTAACTGGCAAAGACTAACTCACTGTGTGTGTGTGTGTGTGTGTGTGTGTGTGTGTGTGTGTGTGTGAAGTGCCGCTGTCAGATGTAGATCTTGCACTTTGTCACAGAGACCCAAATATGGCCCTTCTCCTTCCAGTGATCCTCATTTCCTTCCCAATAAGCCTCTAGTCTCTGCGGGACTCAGATTCAGGATGGAAACAGGCTAGGGGGGGAACTCCGGCTGGCCGTAGAGTATGGGGGTGGCCTCCTCCCACCCCCCCGAATGACCTTGAAGGAGCGCTGACGCGCCGGTGACTTATTGCCTGGGGTCCGCAGACTTGCCGCCCGGCCGGCTGTCCTGTTGACGACAGACTCGCCGGTTTAATCAGGGCCTGCTGCTGCTCCTGCCGCCTCCTGCTCCCAGGCCAGCGTGCCGCCATTAAGGAGAGCAGAGGAGAAGCTAATTGAAAATGTCAGATGAACCGCAGTCAACTGGGTATCTGAGGGGAGTCCATATAATTTTATTGTGTGTGTGTGAGACACACACACACACACACAATATATGTGTGTGTGTGTGTATATATAATTCAAATGGGGGGGGGGAGAGAGCATCTTAAATTTTTGTTTGATTTTACGCAGAAGGGGAGCTAAAATGAAATTGGAGGTTGTTACTATGTTCTGAAATCCGTTAAATGCTTATATATTAATAGGATTTACTGATGACATTTCAGTCGCTGTCGGGAAGTATTTATCCCATAAAGAGAGTCATGATTATATGTACTTGTGTAAACGATTGATGTGGGTCGGTTTGTGTGTTTAAGTTCAATTGAATTTTGGTACAAATGCACAGTAAATCCCTTCTGAATATACACTGACATTTTATGCTCTGGGCGGAAAAATCAGTGCACTTAAGACCAGGAAATATCCATAATGGATCTATTAACTGTTGACATTGGTTTTTTTTTATTTTTATTAAAAAAAAAAAAAAAAAAAAAAAGTACTAGTCTGTATCTGTTCCTCCTAAATTAACATATCAGATAATCATCATACACTCGGCACATGAGTGTTGCTGGTTCGTCTCTCACCTGCTGTTGGTGCTTTTGCGTTTCAGGAGGACAGGATGACGTTTTTGATGCGTTGATGGTGGACTGGTTCGCCCTCATTAGCGAGAAGCAGAGTCACGTGAGAAGGGAGTCGGAGCTGGTCTACATGTAAGGCTGCCGTCTTCCAGCAGGGGGAGCCTGGCCACTTGCCTGGCTGCTGCCGGGTGCTTTTCCTGACGAGGCCAATATTTACCTGGAGGTCTGTGTGCGGGTTTGCCGTCTGCAGTGCGAAAACTCAGGATTTGGAGGAGCAGCAGCCTGAAGTGGAGGTGCAGCTGCGGAGGCTGATGGAGAAGCCGAGTGAGTCGCCGTGGTCGTCTCACGGGGCGGGCAGGGCCTTTCAGGGGTCTTTGCTGCCACCTTGGGGGGGGGGGGGGGGTCTGTAGTACGCAGTTCTACTGCGTCGTATGTAGTTATGCCCCGCTCGATGCAGGTCACAAGAAGACGGCTGCAGATCACAAGCGGGAGGAAGAGCTTATGGACAAGCTTCTGGAGATTGTCAACAACAGGAACGCCATCATCGAGGGGCTGGATGAGGACCGACTGAGGTCAGTACCCCCCCACCTTCCCTGCTCTTCCCCTTCAACCCTACGGCCCAGCCAACGGCGTCTGGGTGACCGTCTTTTGGTCGCCGCTGCTTAGAGCACAATCTGACTCTTGTACGGAGTTACATACCTCATCTTTATCTACAGTTCCGTCTTCTGGCGCGTAGATGTTTCGTTAGCAAGGTCCGCTGACATGCCTGTGTTATGCTCCTTAATGATCAAAGGTTGATCCTGTACTCTGAATACAGCCATTAGGGAAATTTAACCATTTAACAGTCTTGAATAACGGCACGTTTAGAGCCCTTGTTAAATTGGATGTAGTTAGACAGGAAGACTGGAGCTTTATTATGCTCCAAGTTTTGGATAAAGTGTTTGGCAATTTCTCTGATTTCTTATCAATTTTTTACACCTTTTTTAAAGGTTCTCAAGCCATCTTAATGGTGTAGAAATTGATTCGTATCTAGAGAAGATCAAACCTTGTGTATAGTATAGAAGTGAATCATCTACTGACTCCAGAGCTCTTTAAGGTAAACGGCTTGACGGAAGTCCCTCACCTGTGCCTGCAGATGATTCTGCAAGAACCTCACGCAGCCACATGACCATTTAGCCTCCACAGAGAACCTGGAACCTGAACTGAAGAGACTGTAAAAATATAGATCAAATGACATCGAGCATTTACGTACGACATCCCTCAGGTGCCATAACGCTATGGAAAGCATCGGACAACGAATTCTTTCCTACGAATAATTTATGCTCTGCTTTTCCCGATGTGTATTGCCTGCTCTTTACCAAGTTTCCCAGTTGTTTGACGTGCAAAAGCAAAGGTGTCCGTAGCTTTCATATCCATTGCCGTTCGAGAGGAGTCATCTGCCACGTTGAGTCGTCGTCGAGTGCGACTTTTCGTAAAATGACTCCATGTGGGTGTGTGACGGCCTCGCTGTTCTTTAGGGAGAAGGATGAGGATGAGCAGCTGAGCCAGATGATGGAGCAGCTTGGTGAGTCTAAATGCCCCTCGTGCTGCCCTGAACCTTGGGCCCCCTGGCCCTGGCTTCTCTGTCCAAACGACGGACAAGCTTGAACAGAAAAGCGTGCGTTTTTTTCATGCATGTACAGAATTCAGGACAAGGCGTGGCCAAGCATTTCCCTTTGCCTGCATCATGTAGTATCATACTTTAATTTTTGCATTTTCTGTCTCTTGAAACAGGCAAGAAGAAAATCAAAAAGAAGCGCAAGTCTGTGGTTAAGAAGCTTTTCAAAAGGAAGCAGAAAACGAAGGCAGGGAAGGCCTGTTAGCGGGATGCGCCGCGTGTCCGCCAGAGCTGAGCCTCGACGTTGGCGCGGGAAGAAGGAAGAGCGCCCTCTTTGGGTGACCGCTGCGCTCGCACTGCGCGCTCTTCCGACCGGATACGCCGGCCTGGTCGGCGGCCCTGTGATCCGCTGTAATTAGGCTGTGTGGGGTAATCTCACTGTAATGCGTTGCTGTTCCTGGATTTGTTGTCACGGTCTCATTATCCTCCACCGTTTTGAAACTAATTCTTTGTTCAGTTCACCGTTACTGTTGTTTTTCTTTGAAAATCACGCTGAAAATGTGGTTTGTGCTTATTTTCATATGAAAGCAGTTTTGGTCTAAATCTTCCCAGTTCATTTTAAAGTGTTCTGGGGCTTCTGTTCCGTTTGTGTCCTATGCTAATGTTTCATTTATCAATCTGTGTGTTTGTACGCAGCCTGAAACCAGCACCTTTATGACAAAAACACTATTTGGGTTTTAATTTGAGTTTTAACACCCTTTATAAAAGTTTCTACATGTTTGTTCTGGGGAAAAGGCTTTTATGGGGAAAATTTTTATGACCCCCCCCGTTTTTGGGCGGACACTACCAGGGGGGGGGGGGGGGGACAGTATGTTAACTGCCCTCCTCTGAGGGACTCCTACATATTTTGGAGACTTTTATCGGCGTAAACATTTTAATCTGAGCCCTGCTTCCATTTTGGTGTGTGTGCGAGAATTTGCATATAGTACGATTGTAATGATTACACTGCAAGTGAAGTTTTGCCCCTCTCATAATAAGGATCGTGCACTATTCCATGTTAATCCCATGGCAGTAATGAATTATTTTAAACATGATTTGCTCTCCAATAAATGCATTAATAATAAAAAAATTTGTTACGACTTTCTTAAAGCCTGGATTGACACACCAAAATAAGCCTGTCCTGTCATTTTACGAGTGGTAATTAAAACAAACTTTCCCTAGTCCGCTTCAAGACAGATTTTTCTCGCGTCTGAACATATTTATGCGGTTATTGCGAATGTTAACTTGCTGCCAGAGAGTGGATTATCTGTGTGTGCGTGGAGTACCTATAACCCACCAGCAGGGGGCAGACTCTCATACACCATACTCTCCTATCCCGTTAAACTGGCCATTTCTGTTTCCTGAATCACCTAAACTGCAAAAGCAGTTTGTTTGTGGTTGTGTGAGATTCTGTGCAGTTGGTGCCATAGTCAAATGTTCATAGGTGAGACACCATATGAATAAGATTTAATGTTCGTACCCAATCAGTTTTCTCTGAAGTAGCCAAGTTTTTTTTTTTTTTTTTTTTTTTTTTTTTGGGGGGGGGGGGGGGGGCATGTTAATGATCCCTCTCCTTCCCTTTAGTGCTATAGACTAGGTCACATGTTTTATTAATAATTTTCGTGTTAAGAGCCCACACTGCGTTCCTTTTGCACCGAGCGTTTCGGGAATGTGGGTTAATGTGACCCTCCCCTGTGCGAGTGACAGCCAAGGGTGACCGCGATATAAGTTAATTAAAGCTTTACATTCACTCTGCCGCTCACGTCGGCGCCTCTGCAATTAAGAATCAAAGGCGAGGCTTTAATATCGGGGGTGTCTGATACACGGTTTGAACAGGAGCCGGTCCTGCTTCACATGGCCATTTAAAGCAGCCTAGAATTAAAGATGCATTAATATTCATAAGTGAAACAATGATCGCCACCAAGGCCTGCTTTCTGAAATTTAAAACCACGCTACTGGTGCTCAGCTGACACCGGGGAGGACATTAGAGTCAAAGGAAGCTGTTTTTTTAGATCTTGTTACAAAGATTGACTTTTTTTAATTTTGGTGGGTTAAGGTTACGCAGATGGGCCTTGGTTGTATATCTTGTATTACATGCGATTTATGCCGGAAAAGCGGCTTACTTTTTTTTAATATATTATAAAAGGGTATCTTGTTGCCATGACAGCAAGAAATACAGAAACAAAACAGTGTGCAGGACAGCATAAGGCCTGGACGTTTTAACATGGTAGAAAGCAGCAATGTTGCAACCCGTGTGTGAGAGGTAATAAGTGTCACCCTTAGCTCTGGCTGCTGTAATTATTGTCCCATAGGATCGCTGGCACTGTCAAGCGAGGGACACGCCTTGCCTCTAATTATTGCCACCGAGATGAAGGACTAAGTGCTCTGCCCGTCAAGATCATAACATTTGTGGAGATGTCGGTGGGGGCAGTGGGGCAGTTCGGCTCCTTCGCTAACTAGCTGAGAAGTACGAGGCCAGCCTTTGCTCAGCTGTTCCCATGGACCTCTTGTTTTTGTAAAACTGAGCTTAGAATCGCTTCTTGACTCCTCAAATTCTAGATCTTCCGTTTGAGATCAAGGTTTTGCTGTAGGAACTGTGCCTTATAGCTTTTAATATATATAATTTATAGCTCGGCGCTGCATGCTATAGCTTTGTGGGCCCTCAGTCCGGGTTTTGGAATCCTTTCCTTCAAACATAACCATTCTATAACCTTTTAAGAACTATACGGTGATGTTAGCCTGGGACCTACCCAAGGAGGCAAAGCTTGACGGCCATCGATTGCTCACTGGGGGAAATCTAAAGATGCAAATTAGGCAATTGCGTGTTTTTTGGATTCAGGAGGAAACATGTGATCGACGTGTAAATTTCAAGCTTTTATTGTCTTGTTTTGCCTATTTGCAGTTTGGAGACCGGTGCATGGGGGGCAGCAGGGTCAAAAGCAGTGCGATATAGAATAAAGAGCAGTGCAATAAGCGACGACAAAAGTAATAAATAACTGGTGCATTGGGTGTAAAGGGATAGGCACTAGGACCGGGAGGTCGAACTGAATTATTCAGGTAAAATTTTAATTTGAAAAATATTTACATATTAGACAACAGAAATCGAGGTTTTGAATTTTTTAAGGTTTATGTGGGCAACGGTTGAATCATCAAGTTTCCTCTTTTCTTTTTCTCCTTGCGTAACGTAAAATACATGATTGGCCGCTAGGGGCAGACTGCTATTAATTAATTGAGCTAGCCAAAATGGCTGAAACTCCCCAGTAAGTAGGCTAGCGGAATAATGTGTGATTTTCAAGAAGAATGTGGCGGTACAGTAACTGTTTTGAATTTTGCTGGCAGTCGTTATTGCAGAGACCCTTCACCTCCCCGTTTCGTGAATAAATAGCTTTGCTTTGGATAATACCATCTGACGTATAATACGGTATAATATATGGATTGTATGACGGTATGAAAAATGAAATATTGCCCAAACATAGTTTTACTTAGCCAATTTTATGCATGTAAACATAATTATATGTTATTGTCTCATCATTTTCCTCACTTTAGATTGTAGCAGGTTAGCATGGTCAGTTGCCGGTGTTACGGGCTTGGGCTACTGCGCGATAACGGCCTACTGTAACTGTAAATTTTACGATATCTTCATATGATTATCAGGGTTGCCAACTTTAGTCAGCTGGATGGAGTGAGATTTAAATTCACAACAAGTCTGCACACGCATTTATGTGTATGTAACAGTTTTATTACCTTGTAAATGGTCTGTAGGGTTTGTAAAGTACCCCAGTGCTTTTGATGTAACTAATTTTAGGTTTATAACTGAATAATATAGATTTGCCGTAATTTCTTGCGTGAGTGTCCTTGGTTGTGTTATAAGTCCTAACGGCCGCTGAGGTAGAGGCTCTGCTGCTTTTCCTCCCCCAGGAAGATGTGTGTCAACTGAATGACATAAAGGCGGCTGCCCCTAAACAAACAGGCAGGAAGGAAAGAAAAAACAAAGAAACATGGCTAGTTGACTTGACGGAGCGTCTTTCTCGGGTTTCCGATTAATCGTTTTCCTTTCCCAAGAAAGATCTGGTCCTGCCACATTATTTCGGGGACGCTAAGATTTGTCTGGGTGCTTCTGCTCGAAAAGTCCGCTGCGCCGTTACTTTAGCAGGGCTACGGAGGTAGATTTGTGTGCCGTATGTGATCGAGGAGCCTGCAGACTTCGGCCTGGTGTCTCCCTCTGATCTTATGGATCAAGAAATGACTTTCCCAGCCCTAATGCAACTTTAAATAACGTTTATGTGTAAGTTTGGCCACACTCTAGAGCAGATCAGTGGGTTACTTGGGAGCAGCTTGGTAAAGATGGTATTTCATCTGCAGGGACGTTCCTGTAGCCTGCACACCCAAAATGCATATGTTTACTCAGAAACATTTGCTATATATGTTAACTATCGTGTTTTTTCTTGTGGGGGTGGGGGTACAGGCCTGCCCTCTGAGTTGTTTAGCTGTTTTAATCGCAGGAAACATGTTTTAAGAACAAATTTAATTTCCATTCATCCATCCATTTTCTATATCCACTTGTCATATGTCTGGTCTAGGGGTCTGGAGCCTGGGATGGTACAAGAACAAGGCAGGGAATAAGGCAGGATGGGGCATCAGATCGACTATTTAACACACATGGGATTGTCATTCACTCAGACATTACAATATTTTTTGTGATTTTGATGAGAACCCAACAGTTTTTTTTTTTGTTGAGAATTTACCTTAGCTTTGGTACGTGGAATCTTTCTGAGCTTTCATAGCCAGCGGAAATGATTTTTATTTATTTAGCTTCACACGACTGCAGATTCCTCGTGGCCATGGGAGTCATTTAAATCTTTTGTTTTTCAATAGCTGAGGAGGTTACCCTTGGCAGGATGCCAGGGAGGAAGCAGACGTGACCATTGCATTCATTTTGTTCCCATCTGTGCTCCATTGTTCACGTGCTACCGCGAATTCCTAAAGCACGCGTCCCGCGAATTACGCTTCTGCGGGTCAGAGCAGCAAACCGCTAATTGCTACGATGCTGATAAATAATTATGGCAGGAAATTTTTTGATGCTGATACTGTAGGAAATGATGGGATTTGAAGAAAAAAAATGAGAAAAAGAAGCGAGTAGAATGTAAATGAGAATTTGATTGTGTGACTTACAGACGGCAAAATATTTAATTTGTTGTAGTGGCAGTTTGGTAAAACGTGTCATTATGAATAATTAAGCTGACGTTCATATTTTCTCCAGGCTTAAGAACCTGTGTCACCTTTATAACGTACAACGTCAACCTGCGCTTTCCCTTAAGCTGCTTCAGAGTGATTTCCGTGACATCTCGGAGCTGCAATTAAAGCGTTAACCCCATCAATTTGGGGCTAGCACAATTTCCTGGTTAAATACATTCTCTTTGGAAATGTACGTCTTCACATTCTGACATTTTAAGCCTTTTAACAAAATTCCAAACCAGATTCACAACCTTCCCCCGGGGATTAATTTAGCATCTGAGTAAAAATGGAGGCGGTGTGTGTGTGTGTGCGCGCGCGCCTTATTTTCCATTGACTTGTAGTATCAGTGTTAGCGTGATACTAATTAGCAAACAAATTACATTTTTGGCAACAGTACACTTCATTGTGACAACGAGGCTTGTAGAATAACAGAACCTGAATAGAATAAATCCTCCTTTGTGAGCAGAAGAGCCGCTAAAAGATGCTAACATGTCAAACTGGCACGGTAGCTTCCCTACACAGCAGATGCGTGTGGTCTAATGAACCCTCAAAAGTTTAACCCCGTATGGCCTGGCAGGCTGATGCATGATGGCTATTAGTGTCCTGGTTCAAATTTTAGCGTCCCAAGTGTCTCCCTGAAGTGGCTCCCAGCCCCTCCTGAGCCATTGTCTTTCCTGAAGCATTTCAAGCATTGTTACAAAGGAAGTAGGCAGATCAGGAATAATAAGCCTTTTCAGCAGATCTCTCTGATCGGCGGTGCATTCCCATGGGGCGGGGCGCAACAGGTTAAGGTTCAGGTGACAGTCGATGGGTTCTCTTCCTCATAGCCAGACCTGGTTAGTTAGATATTTCTGTTTTACCTTAAGAGGTTAATGCAGATTAGGTGCCGTTTTCTTTGGGGGGAGGGAGGGGTGTCTGTCAAACGTGGCCGATTATGTCACTGGCTTTGAGGCGAACAGCAGGCCCAGTCACACCAGCTGTCCGAGCCCCCCGCCAGCCCGCCGCGCCGCCCTCTGGATCTCCCGGTCCGCCGTTGTCACAGAACGTTCCGGTCCTTCCGAATGGATTGACGGCAAATGCTCATTAATTAGGGTCCATTTAAGGACTACATGTATTGAATTAAAAAAAGCTGAGAAAGTGGTACTTCCAGGTGCTAAACCTGGAATGAAAGCTGAGATCCACGTGATCAATGTTCTTCGTTTCATTTGTTTGTAGGTTTGCCCGGTTTTTACATGTAGCATATATATTTAATTTATGATATATAGATATAAAGATAATTCCTGATATTATACGCTGGAAGCACTTTGCCCTGCAGCTTCAGTTTTTAGTGATACCTTGTTCATACATTTATGGCAACAAATATTTCATAGGTAAAAAGAATTAGGGGATTAAACCTGGAGTGAGCGCTCCTATAAATTAGCATATATATTACACAATGCTGTTTGCTACTTTCTTTACAGTGCGAAAGAACATATTTTACTTACAACATATCAGCAGAACATGCAAATTTATGTAATTTAATTACCCGCAGTGTTTTTTTTTCTTTTTTTCTCCCGGGTTTAACCTCTTTTCATCGCTAGCCTGTGAATCTTGGGGTATATTCATGCTGTCTGAGAATTTCTTTCTCCTCCCTTGCTCAGTAACTTGCTGAACTGCGGAAAGCGGCTGTGTGTGAACTTCTCCGTTCCTTTTTTTCTTGTAATGCCCCGTGCACATCGCCGGATAAAGCATCGTAGTTAACAGGCGTCGGAACGTGGTCACCGCTGTCCTGACATTTGTGAGAACACTGGCCGTGTATTACTCTTGATTGACACGTCCCCGTTAATCGCTTTGAGGCGGTCTGATTGAACTTCAATGGAAGGGAACACCACGAGAGACATATCCGCTTGTCTTTCGAGCCCGTCATCAAAACGCAGCGTTTCCATCGGCCGTGGCTATTTGTGAAGTGGCACTGAACGTTAAATATCCAAAGTGGCTTATCAAATTGGGTAAGCTAATTAGGTACTTAACTCATTTCTACTCCGTTAAGACACTGCGTTACATTTTAAATATCAATACCTTGGGTCTCTTTGTTTCACACCATGTACACCTTTGGCCTGTCAGGAGCACATTGGCTCTCTCTGACATGTTTGATTGCCGCAGGTAGTCTTGGGTCTGGGCCAGATAATGTGTTCAGGAGTTCGTGCCATTCAGCGCATTCAGAGATACTGTGTTCAGCGGTTCGTGAGGTTCAGCACATTCAGAGATACTGTGTTCAGGGCACCTGTCAGATATATTGTTAGCTATTCTCTCCCCCTGCTGGAGTGAAGATTTCTCTATCCTCCACTGCGGCGTTGTCCCAGTGAAATATGCAATCCTGGGTGCTTTGGTTTGCTTGGTCTGTTCGTACCTTTGTCATGGACCAAGTACAGCCTGTAGACTGAAGCTTTTGTAGTCTTTGGCTTTAAGAAGGTGCTTTGCATGTAATCCAAGGGCCGATTCCTGTCTGTTTTGAAAAAAAATGCTTAGGACATACAGTGGAGTACTGCGCAAAAGTCTTAGATAGTCATAGAAAATTATGTTTAAATGATCTTTATGTTGGTGTAAAACTATGATTTCATGGTTATCAATATGTGTTACTGTAGTTTAGCCATTTCAAACCTTTCCTAAAGTCACCTCAGTATTCACATGTATATCTTTGACTCAACCACTAGCACACCTTGTTTAACTGAACTATACCTCATTGATGTCTTAAACTATTTAAATCAATGAATTAAGTGGATTTGTGAACAAATTGATCAAATACATGTAATAGCTGAGGTCCCCCTGAGGAGAGGTTTGGGACCTGAAGCGGTGTTCATCTAGCCATCCAAATCGATATCAGTTACTTTTGGAAGAAAACTAACTAATGTTAGTTTTTATTGTGCTAGTCGTGATATGCATATATTCTGATGTTAAACTGCGTTTTTTGTTCTGAGCAAATATATATTCACCACACAGATAAATAGCTTTAAACATTTGCTTTGACTCCCTCAGACTTTTGCACAGTGCTGTATATGTATACATGAAACATGTTGCTTTGTTTAGTTTTTTAAGAGGTAAACATTACTAATTACTAAGCAATGTATCCCCTTGGAAGTTATTACACTTATGATTATGAGAAGGACACCGGCACCGTTTGCACGATTCACTAAACGTTTTCCTAAAACGAAAATATGTCTGGGTTGTGTTATGATCGCTTGCATGATTTGCTGCAGACAAGTGATTCACAGCTCTGTCGTACACAATCACTGTCCGTTGATTTAATTGCCACTGGCCGAATTGTTACAGCAAAAAAAAATCAGGTTTGATTTTTTTAATGTAAGTTGAAGTTTAATGGTTTTCATTTTATTTGTTGCTATACGAAATGCCTCATCACAACATTTTACTGTTGCTGGATATTAAACAGCAGATGTGAACAAAAAAAAAACAAACAGCAAAGAAAGTAGTTTTCAGAAATCTTTTTAAAATGTAGAATTCCAAATAATTACTGAATCTCCCGGCCAAAGACATTATTTCATGCTAACGTTTTTTTCTGGTAGTAATAACGATGAGAGTGTGGTCCTTAATTAAGGTACTCTTAGCTTAATTGGAGTTCATATAACATCCTTTCCTTGTAAAATTAAATTTCAAGTGCTTGTCGAACTGTCGCTGCAGAGGTACGAAGGCTCTCATTCCTGAATTTAACAGGAATGTTTTCCCAGTCCGATTCCTGTGCTGCAGGCCAGGTGGGAATTATGCTTCAGAATATCAAACTCATGCAGAAAAGTGGGTCATGGGAGCCTGGAACCTATCGAGGAAACCCAGGAACACCCTGCTAGTGATGCCGGTCCATCGCAGGAAACACGCTGCTGGGGATGCCGGTCCATCGCAGGAAACACGCTGCTGGGGATGCCGGTCCATCGCAGGAAACACGCTGCTGGTGATGCCGGTCCATCGCAGGAAATACACTGCTGGGGATGCCAGTCCATCGCAGGAAATACACTGCTGGGGATGCCGGTCCATCGCAGGAAACACGCTGCTAGTGATGCCGGTCCATCGCAGGAAACACGCTGCTAATGATGCCGGTCCATCGCAGGAAATACACTGCTGGGGATGCCGGTCCATCGCAGGAAACACCCTGCTAGTGATGCCAGTCCATCGCATTGCAGGAAATACCCTGCTGGGGATGCCGGTCCATCGCAGGAAATACCCTGCTGGCGATGCCGGTCCATCGCAGGACGTTGAGGAAAGAGCGCTCACATGTGCCCATAAGCAGAGAGCCCTGACTCTGAATAGAGTATAATAATATATGATATAAAGGTGTATAAATTAGCCTTCCATGCATCCCGGCTGAATCAGATTTTGGATGCCTCTGCTACAAATTGAATATGATGGTCATTAATTTTATAGAACTTTACCCTCCTGCATTTATTAATGAAATCCCTCATCCATACCTCAATAACAGGCTGTTCTCTCCACAGGATGTACATCAGATATTCCAGGATTCTGCAGAGATGTATTTCTCATGTTGTTTCTTGATTTTTATGCTGTAAAGCTAATGCTAGACATGCCAGCATAAGCTAATGTTCTTTGTTGGTGTCGAAAGAATTTTCATTAGAGAAAATAAACAGCAGCTACGTCTTTGAGCATTAAGCCGCAGGCGTGTTTGACACTGCCGTCGCACGCTGACCCCGATCCACTGTGATCTCTCCCGGACCCGTCCCATCGTTACAGGCCGCAGTGTTACCGTGTCCTGGAACGGGTTAAGAGGCAGCAGCTGTGTCACGATCTCAGGGAAATGTCATTTAGACGAGAGGGTCAGGATCTTCTTCCAAATGTGCCTTTGAAACAATCGGAGGCGTTCTCACGTTGCCCTCGGCCCAATTAGTGCCTGGCTGCTGCCAAATGCCGATCTGTTTCCCAGCCCGGTGTGGCCATGCTACAACCCCCCGCCCCCCCTCATGCTCTGCCGCAGATGCATGGTACAGACCCCTTCCCATCCTTATCACTCGCTCTGGCCAAACTAACAATGGGACCGGGGAAAGCAGTCCACACACACCAGTGCCCCCCCTCAGGCTGTCAGCAGGAGCATCTAGGACCCCCCGCCCCCCCATTAGAAAAGGGGCCCGTCACTCCAAAGAACGGCAAACAGCCACCCAGATGCCATCTTTCTCTGCACCCCCAAGCAGCAGCGGTGGGGGGGGGGGGGGTGAGGGGGCCATGCCACCTAATGATGGACCTCCTCCGCCAACGGCTCGGGGGCACCCTCCTCCCTCGGCGGTCACGTGACCTGTCACCTGACAGCGTGGAGCGGCTCGCTCGACAGCTGCCCGGACCCCCAAAATAATGACAAAAACAATTAGCAACCCAAGCAGTAGCTTTGCCTTAATTATCTCCTCTGAGTTTAATTAAGCAGCTAAATTATCAGCAGTAATGTAGGCATTAATTATGTCAAATTACAGCGTTAAAAAAAAAAAATTGTGAATTGCTCTGCTTACCTGCCGGGCTGAGAGTGGGTGACAGAGGCACCTCTAAAAATATTTACAGTAGCAGTACAGTGCGGAGAAAATGCTCAGCGGACGCGGCGAAGACTTTTTTGTTTTGTTTGTCAGGACGCCAAGGCCGTCGCGGGTCCCTTTAGATGTATGTGTCAGTGTGTGGCTTGGGGGGGGGGGGCTCGGGCAAGCGGTCGGGGGTCTCCCCGCTCCTTCTCTTTGTTGTTGCCGTGGCAAAAATGCTACAGTGCGATACTCCCGAGCCAGATGGACTGTGATGCTGAATTATTAAATTATGAATATTAATATAAATCAGACACGAAAGAGGTAATAATTCTGCTGCCCTACAGAAATAATTAACATAATTTTGATGAATTTGCTGGATAGCTGAATTTCAGACGTGGAGGTGGAATTTATCTTAATTAATATCTCGGACTGGCTCTGGGAGAGGTAAATGGCTCCGTGGGGGGGTGAGGGGGGGCAGGGTCGGCGATGCAAATTGTACCGCTCAGTTCCTGAAGAGTCCTGGGGAAGGTCCGGATGACCCTCCTGGCCCGGGATTAACTCGGCTAGGAAATGTAACCAGCCGCAGTGTCTATAAGGCACGGGGTGGGTGTTTGGAACGAGGAGCACGTCACCTGATGGGGGGGGAGGGGTTACCTGAATCGAGGGGTGGAGATAACCTGGCTGGAGTCCCGGTGTTTCCCAGGGTCCTGTGAAAAGGACCAGGTGTGGTGGGCAAACGTATGGAAAACCAGACAAACTTCAGCAGGAATGTTCCGGAAGGGACTCCACATTTGTATTACATCTAAGCGCAAGTATAAAAGGAGGCTATCATCTAGGAGACCCTTGAAAGATTTAACCGCAGGAATTTAAGACCAAAAACAATAGGGTGCAAATAAATTAATTTATCTGCAATACTTCTTATAATTAATTCATTTGGAGCCCTCTGTGTTGCATGATTATGCTAAAGTGTTTAATTACAAATTTAGATGGTATGATGCTCTTTAATTACTTTGGTCTAATAAAAAATTATTAGCCATCCTCCGATGGCTTGAGGTTCGACACTACAGCACGAGACGTGTATTAGTCAATCGTCTTTAAAATGCTGGATTATGGACCGTCAAAGCTTTGCCAGATATCCTGTTAACAGCCCAGAATAATTCCCTCCTAACCTAGAAGACGCTCTGCTGAAAAAAAAAAGAAAAACGAATAAAGAACTAATAAACAATGTGAAATTTACATATTAATTAGATTTCGGCTGTGCGGAGTGAATTCAAACGACCTGGCCCTGCGTTTGATTCACTGCCGCGATTGCCCCGTTTCGCGGTCACGTGACTCTGCGCTAATTCAGCGCCCGGTTCGCGTAGAGAAAAAGGAAAGTCAACACATCTTATTTCACCTCTAATGTGTTTACATTTCTGTTGGAAAAATACACAGACAAATAAACCGCGATTCTTTTGCCTCCACAGTTAAATTGTTCATTCTGTGTTCCACCTCCTTTTTGTACTTTTGATTTCCATCCCAGTGTGCTATGGATTAGCTAATTACGAGAAATTTTAAATTATTCTACCAGGCATGTTTCCTGATCGAGGGCAAATACCTCTCAGATTGCAAAACAGACAAATAAGAGGGAATTTATAGTTTGTTTACAATAAAACACATAATATTATAATATAAATATGTATATAAAATTAAAAGATAACATATGACTTAAGGACTGGAATCCTATACGTGGTGTCCCCTCCCCGTGTGCCCCCTCCTTGTGTATCCCTATCTTTTTGTGCCCCCTCCTTATGAATTCCCTTCCTTTTGTGCCCCCTCCTCGTGTATCCCCTTCCTTTTGTGCCCCTTCCCTGTGTGCCCCCTCCTTGTGTATCCCATTCTTTTTGTGCCCCTCCCCATGTGCCCTCTCCTTGTGAATCCCCTTCCTTGTGTGCCCCCTCATTATGTATTCCCTTCCTTCTGTGCCCCCTCCTTGTGTTTCCCCTTCCTTTTGTGCCCCTTCCCTGTGTGCCCCCTCCTTGTCTATCCCCTTCCTTTTGTGCCCCCTCCCCGTGTGCCCCCTAAATGCTAATCCCCTTCCTTGTGTTCCCCCTCATTATGTACTCCCTTCCTTGTGTGCCCCCTCCTTGTGTATCCCCTTCCTTTTGTGCCCCCTTCCCGTGTGCCCCATGCTTGTTTTATCTGGGCCCAGGCTCACCGGCTCCCTTTACTGGATAACAGACAGATGGATAATATAAAGTAGAACAAAGTAAAAGCATCAGTTCATCCTATGACTGCTTTTCCTGATCAGGAACATCAGGCTATGGAGAACAGGGCACGGCACAGGGCTGGGGGACACGCTGGACACAATGCCATCCATCACAGCATACATACGCAGTTATAGTCTTTGGGCAGCTTACTGGTGACAGTTAGCTTCACTGCACATCTTTGCACTGTACACTTTACAGAGAGGATTGGGGTGGGATTCAACAGTGCTATCAATTGAACCACCAGTAAAAACACTACATATAATGCTTTATGTCTCAGATATCACTGGTAGGCTTAGGTAACACCTGACACCAAACATAATTAGTAAGGAGTGAGTCCCACGTGCCTAACCGTTAGCTAATTTTATTCATTAAACTTTCATGTGGAGAGTCATCCTGTTGCTCGACATCCCTGTATGCAGAAGTGGAGGCAAGCAGTAGAGGGGGGGAAAAGCCCAGGGCACTGTTTGACATGATTAGAGGAAAACACTGCTGTTTTTGGGGCTTACAGCGAATATTTGGGATAAAACTGCCCCTCTCTCCCACTGTAGAATTCCATATCGAACATACATGTACATGGTGTTCTGTGTAGGGTGCCACACTGGATACATGGTGTTCTGAGTAGGGTGCCACACTGGATACATGGTGTTCTGAGTAGGGTACCACACTGGATACGTGGTGTTCTGAGTAGGGTGCCACACTGGATACGTGGTGTTCTGTGTAAGGTACCACATGGATACGTGGTGTTCTGTGTAAGGTACCACATGGATACGTGGTGTTCTGTGTAGGGTGCCACACTGGATACGTGGTGTTCTGAGTAGGGTGCCACACTGGATACGTGGTGTTCTGTGTAGGGTGCCACACTGGATACATGGTGTTCTGAGTAGGGTACCACATGGATACATGATATTCTGTGTAGGGCACCACACTGGATACATGGTGTTCTGTGTAGGATACCACACTGGATACAGGATGTTCTGATTTCTTGTACTGTCATAGCGATTGCTGTGAAAATAAATTATTTTGGAGGGATAACAATCATATTTCTTTGGCTGTCATAGCGGAAAATTTGAATGTTTTTTGTAAATCCTTCCAGCCAGATGACGGGGGTCATACTTACGCCTCTCCCCTTCAGCACTCTTCTTTTATTATTCCTAAAAACATTTTTCTATAGGCACTGGAGGGAGCCGCACCAAGATTTTAGGTTTAGGATTTTGTGTGTTGCTCTGTATCCATGATGTAGGGTGAATTAACAAGAAGAACACATCTTACAGTCCAGGGCAAGATTTTATGCAGGAAACCATGCTTTTGAAGTTTGAAAACTGAACAGTGAATATGCATTAAATTTGACAATGTTTCCACGAAAGTGTCTCCCATGGAGGAACCCGTGTGGTTAACGCTCTTTCATGATGATTACAGCTTTGCGTCAGTTTCCCTCGTCTATTGTCATGCAGACGCTAAGCACTTGGTTTCCCGGATTCCTCCTTGTTCTCTGCTAATCGGTGTGATGCTTTGTAGCTCATGTTTAGTAAAGCACTCCTCCAAAGCCCCATTTGTACGACTTACACTAATGTGCACTAATATAGCCTCTCGAAGACTCTCTGATCAGGCTTTGAAAGCTACTCAATGGCTCTTTCTTGATAAAACGGACAGACTATTGAAGGCAGTCGCCGCTTTTGAAGGATTTAGGGGGCCACGGTTGCCAAATGCAGCACCAAACTGTGTCATACGTTATTTCAGTGAGCTTCCAGGAGGGAATGGTCTAGACCTCCACAGTACTGTTATGAAACCTATCTAAACTCGTGTATAAATACAGCCACAGATATGGCATCGGGATAACTGTTTAGAGCGGCCTTCTTGCACTCAGTCTCTACTTCTGTTTGCCAGTTTGTGACGCCCTGAATGGGAGAGACACACCTTGGTCCCAGCAGACATGGCCGATCGCATCAACAGACACATAGTCCAAGGTGTGTATTACCATTTGCACATACAAGAAACTACAGCGTTGAAAACCTTTATTCCTACTGAGACGCTCAAGGCGCATACAATTTGAAATATTTTAACACGTTTTATGTCTGACTTGGGAAATATAGGAGGGATTAAGTGAAAGTGTGGTTATTATAACAGGAAGGCCCGTTGTTGTACGAGACCTTGTTTTGGCTAAGGGAAGCTGTCATGTGCTGCAAGCAGGGCGAGTCGGTCTCGAAGGTGCCTTTGTGTGTTTGCCGCTTTGTTTGTGCGATGTGCCCTGAGTCGCACGGCGCCAGAAGAGGTGGCGGTTGTGTCCCTTCAAGATGAGTGTCTTCAGAGGTGTTGGGGGGGAGGAGCTCCTACTTAAACGCTCCTAGCAGGTACGCCTGTACCTGACAGATGGTGTTTATGTGTAAGTCTCATTCCCAGCTGAGCAGAGCTCTAGGAAATAGTAAAAACAGAGCCCCCACCCCCACGCTCGCATGGTCCCACACCCAGAAAGGATGGACTTCTCGCCAGGATCCCTCGGCGACCCGTCTGACGGTGTTAATCACAGCTCGCTCACGCACGTTTAAGGCCGGTAAGAGGCCTGCTGTGTGACAGTGTGCTTCAGCTAGGGGGCGCTCTCGCCATCCCCTGTAAGGCTGTGAGATCCTGTGACCGCCATAAACATACCCTGTACCTGTATCCATACCTCAGTGTGCAATCCAATAATAATAATGCCAATTAAAACCAATTCATTTCATTTGCAATATGCAGTTTATATCCCATTTACCCCTAAATGAAGTTTGCTTTTTAAATGAATGATTTTCACAGTATTAACAATCACTTCCCACTCAAGGCCTTAAGCCTGCGCTTGTCAGTGTTTTATTTCTATGCTGTGGGCCTTTGCAAAGCGCATTCCAGATGCATGTTTGTGCTCTGGAACAGCCTTGTTAAAAGCTCAGGACATGAGAAACAGCCTCCCCTGAACAGTGAGGGACAGACTCTACACCCAAGGAAAGGGCGGAGGTCATGCAGCAGCCGCAAGCCCGACAGCAATGGCGGCAGATCCTGGCAAGGGTAAGACGGACATTTATGCAGGACGCCATCTTCTGAGCGGGCGCTACCTTAGCTGATCACAGGCACCAAACCACCTCCCTCCATGACTGATAACGTTTGCAGTCACCTTCTTGTCCGTCCCGATGGTTTCACCGTCGTCGGTAAGAGCTGCCTGTTGGTCACCACGGAAACATGATCAGGAGTCACTGAGGAACCGACAGGACGACACGGACACAATGAGTGTGGTTAACGGGTTAACCTTGGATGAGTGGCTGAGGAAGCTCCCCGCCCAGCCCACCATGGATTGGCCCGTGACTGTTTGGGCTGCGAGAGTGACTCACAGCTCTGTCCTGCTTCCCAATGCATGCTGTCCTTGGCCCTAAATCCAGGGTTAATGCTCTGAATCGCCAACCAGCTCCAACTCTAATTTACATGGCAGCTCTATCTCTGTCATCCTTCCTGCTTACATACAGTTTGAAGGTCTAGAGCCCTATTATTCAAATCACGCTCCTCGAGGTCCGAGCACTGCTGGTTTTCCAACCTCCCTTTGCCTGTGAGCCAGGTGTGAAGCCTCTGACCAACCAGAATCAGTAATTATTAAACTGGGAGAACTGAAAACAAGGCCTGGATTTGGAATCGAGGTCCAGATTTGAAGAACCCTGGTGTAGAGCCTGCCCCAGGAAGCACAGGGCAGAGGACACCCAATATACATACACACCCTTACACACACACATACACACAGACTCAAAGTGGGCTGTTCAGATATAACAGTGCCTAACTGCATGTTTCTGAATTGCAGAAGGAAATCGACAAGGCATCCTGGAATATTCTAGAAGACATTAAACATTTTTCTGGTACATAAAGGCGTAAACTCTACAGACAAACTGTCCAACGAACTGGACACGTTCTGCACACAGGAAATAAATTAATCATTATCAAGAAGACCCCCCCCCCCCCAACTGTATTTCTACAGTGACGAAAATGAAAATGATAAGAGTCGAAGCTTTACCCCAACGAGCAGCCTTGGGTGGTGCAGGGGGAGCCCTAACTAGAGGCCTACTGCACCCGCAGGCCTGCTGTGGAGGGCCAAAACAAATCCAAGGTAATTGAAGGTGCTCTTGGCCCAAAGGCAGCCCCAGAAAATCGTGGGGGGAGGCTGTTTTGCCCTCCCCTTGCCTCGCTCCTTCCTAAAAGCCATTACGTAATGGTGCAGTGCCATCAGACTGCATCGTGACTGTACTGTAATTAAGCAGTTAATTGCAATGTAGCTCTTGATTAGCTTTGGGGGATGGGAATGTTTAAACAGCCTGAGATGTTGTGTACATTTACAGAAATTGAAGCTAATTTCGCTGTCTCTGCCTATTACTGCATTAATTTAATTTGGTATAGCTTTTAGCTCATTAACACGTCTAATTAATTCGTTGACTCCGCTATTAAGTTGTTTCTTTGAAACTGACGTCTCTTGATAATCAGGATAGAGGAGGATGACAGATCAAGCTAGAAGCAAATTATTTGAGAAAGGGACTGAAGCTGAGCTTGGGTGGTCAGTCATCCAGACACAGGCACGAAAACCAGTAACTGGCCGGCTGCACCTAGCCAGAATTTTTAGCATGAATTTGTGGTAAATTTGCAGTAAATTAGCCGTTGATTTGATGGCGGTTTACCCAGCGCGCAGGTCGCTGACTGTGGGACAGATTCACCTCTCCGGAAACCGCGCTTTGCTTAATTATCCAAACAGTACGAGTGTCGTCCCGCTTTACTGAGTGTGGATTCGAAGCATTTCATTTTGCAAATTTAAAAAAAGGTTAGTTTCTGCTTTAATACAGGTAAAATTTAATTACTGACCTCAGATCTGTGCCAGGCTGGAAAAATCAATATGATTCATCACTATCATCATTATTATTATTATGTAGGATGTATCTTTACCTAAAGCTTCTTTATAAATTTATTTTATTCCTTATCTCTTTTTAACCCTGAGTCTGTGGGCAGGCGGTTATCCGCGGTTATCCAATTTCCACACCTCTTCTGCGGTGTACGGCTGTGATCCCTGGAAGAGCAGAGGACATCCTGAATGGGGTTCCAGTCCTTCGCAGGACACACACCGGCACACTTAGAGTAACTTAGAAACACATCACATTACTGCGAGAGGAGAGCTACGGCGTAGCAGACACCTTCGAGAAGCATCGCAGTATAGTTTTCAGAGGTGCTGTTTTCTCTTGTTTTTAGGGAATGGAACGACTGTGAAGTTAGAAATGATTATGTTGTTATGGAGAGCAGGCAGGAGCACAGGAGAGATTTTTGAAATGGGGGGGGGGGGGGGCAAACAGTGAGCAAAAGGCCTCAACTCTTCAGCTTATCCAGCCGCGCTTTATGAGGCATTCGGCACGATTTAATATACTAAGCATTTTGATTGACACTGACCAGCATAGACACAATGTTACAGTGTTTTCTGGTATTTCACCCAGAAACGGCCAATCGGACAATAGCATACACAACAGATTTCTTTAGAATTTCTTGCAAGTTTAAGTATACTGTAATGTTACATATTAGGTGAGGACACATTCAGAGATTTATAGCTTTTTCTAACAGACATTTAATTTAACATTAGGTCAAACTTAGATGAAGTAGTTTTCTTTCATGCAGTAACATATATTAGCCTATCAGAGATATGGAAAACTATGTTTTCTGCATCCAACAGTACTTCTCTACCAGCTTGATACTGTACAGATTATGCCAATACAGAATATCTGTTTACTTACATTGCTTGCTATTTGAAAGAACACTGTAACAGGTCTTTCCTTTTTCCGGGTTCCACATTGTTCCATGTGACCAAAACTGCATCCGGCACAATTTAAGGCAGTGCAATTCTCAGCTTGTTCGGCACCCAAAAACCGCAACGGCGGAATACAAACAGGATGTGCAAAGTCACAAATGCGACATGTATACATGCTTTTGAATGAAATATTTTACAAAGTGGCATCCGTGTTTTAATTATTTATCCTTCGTTAAATTGGTAGGTCCTTGTTGAAGTGAAGGCATGGATATGCTAAAAGAAATGGGTGCACTTTGTCTGCCTACAAACGAGATAAAAGGGAGGCATTGGGAGCGCGTGTGTATGCAGACATGGGGATGCGCGTGTGTATGCAGACATGGGGATGCGCGTGTGTATGCAGTCATGGGGATGCGCGTGTGTATGCAGACATGGGGATGCGCGTGTGTA
>JAODKE010000050.1:5843636-5872440 GCA_026779605.1 Mormyrus hasselquistii | reverse complement strand
TGTTTGCCCTGCCAGAAAGGTAAGGTGGCCCGTTTTTTATTACCCCCGGCGTCTGCCTGCGGTGGCGGGGTGTGGGAGGTCAGCGGCGGGTGTGGGAATATGCCGGTATTATATCAACAGCGGAGTGAAGCGTTCCTGTGATCTCCTGCCGCGTGGTGGAATGACTACAGTTTACTTTCGCGATTTCCGACCCCCCCCACCACCACCACCACCACCGTTACCACTACGATGGAGGAATCTTGGGCGTGCAGCATACCTGTGCTGATATTCAGCTAGCCTGGGTGGGCAGACACATCTGCTTTACAGAGAGATTGCACAAAAGGAGGCTTCTTCAGCACTGGGGGTGTGAAGTGACCCCTAAACAGGAAGGAGACGTAGCCCGTACCCCTCGTCCTTCCTGTGCCAGAATCCCTAACCGCCCCCACTTGACCCCAACCTCCAACATTTCCCCCCATGTTTCCTCACTGCTGTTCTCTCTGACACCTGAATAGTTTTAACAGCTCCACTCTGTTGAGGGGGAAAAAATGCAGTTAATCATTGGCAGAAGTGCACCCCCCCCCCCCCTCCCAAAACTCATGCCGCGATTTAATTAGCCAGAAACGAGCGTCTGAGGACGGCAGCTCTGGCTGGTGGTCCGTCATTAAAGTCGAGCGCGGTGGAGGAGGAAGAGGAGGAGGAATGGGGAAGAGCGGGCCGGCATGACGGCGGCTCTGTTTGGCTGCCGCTGGCCGGGCGAGGCTTTGACAATAAGGAGCGATAATGAAGGTGAGGATCCTCCAGGGAGGCCGGAGGGGCTGAAGGGAGAGGCCCGCCCACTCCATCCTGAAATCGGGAGGGGGCGGGGGGGCAATTAGAGGGAGCTACCCCCAGACTGGCCACTGGAGATTAGTTAACACCTCAGGAGCGACGCCCCCAGATCAGCTCTGCACCCCCCACCCCCCACCCCCCCCCACACCGTGTTCCAGACTCCTCTGCAAACCCCACGCCTGCACAATGGAGATAGACGCTCCCTCAGATCAGTGCTGATTTCCAGTTTGCTGTGGTGTTAAACATGATATTTCCCCTGTAGTGAGATGAGATGGATAACCGCCTGTCGCCATGGGGGGGGGGGGGGTTGTGTTGGGATTGTGTCTGATGGTAGCACCGGTTTGTTGACAGACGAAAGCAATTATCAGGTGTGGGAGGGCGGGGGCCGCCTCTTGCACCCACTTGCTGTTATTGTCGATATCGATTTGTTTGTCTGACACCCTTATCGGCCTCCGCGCGCGGACCGTGGGGGCTTAACATCTTTAACTCCAGCCCTCACCTTCGGCTCTTCTTCCTTTCGCAGGATTACGGAATAACACCCCACCGCCCCTCTAACACCCCTGGCCTTTTCTCATTTATGTATTAAATCATTGACTTACATTCAAATGCATCCCAGGCACAAAAACAGCTTGGGACCAGAGTTTCATCTCTAGGTTCATTTGACGAGCAACGTGGCCCAAAAGTATCAGGGAATTGAGGGAACAAACTTGGAGAAGTGCACTGGCCAGGACACCTCATCTGCATGCACCGTGTCGCTATGACTAAATGAGAATGCAATATTTAACCCATAAGGGGGCTTTTTATTCTGACACCCCCAGCCGTTTAAAACGCACTTGTTTATTACTCCTTTACGAAAAGCGCGTGCAAAACGATTAAATCGTCACTCCCGCTTCCTTAATAATACCTGCGCGGCGGCGTCCGGGAAGCGCGTTATCCTCACACGTGTCCCCAATAATACCCCCCCGCTATTTTTAGCATGTTATATCTGGAGAGGATATATACCGTCGTATTGATATTTATATTTTATTACTTCTTGGCGCGGCTGAATAAAAGCATGCAATTTCCAGTGTACGCAATCGCTCTGGGCGCCTTCATTTCATCTGGAGAAGGGACTTAGCCACCAATTTGCTGTAAGGGGAACAGAGGTAATGACACTCTATATTCAGATCGAGTCACACTGAAGCCCTTTAAAATTGAATGCAGGTAAAGCCGGAGCGGCAGAAATCGTTAGATTCGATAGGCGAATCAAAAAATAAAAACCTTTCAGTACCTTTAAGTAACATATCTATATAAAATAAATGAACTTTAAAGGGTTCATTCTCTTTGCGAGTGTATTCCAATTTAAAATCTCATCATTCACAGGCAATCCGTGCGGCTTCTCACGGAAAGATCACATAAGTGGCTGCCAGTTTTATGCAAATGGAGGACGTATTGAATGAAATGCACGGCACGGTGAATCAAACGGACAAATGAAGCTGGATTAGGCGTTTAAACAGGAGGAAAGTATACATTAAAGAAACTGTAATCTCGCTGGTTTCTCCTCCGGAACTAACGTTGTACTTTTTGGGGAGAAAAGTGTGAAAATGTAAAAATACATTTGAATTAACATTTACTTATTCTAATCTCATATAAACTAAATGAAATTATATGGGGAACTAAAAAAGGCAGTGCCTACAGTATATAATTATATTGTAGTGTATTCAAGGAAGATTTTTCCTCGTCTTTAGAATATCCCACTAATAATAACCTTTTTATTTCATATAATAACCTTATTAAGGTCTTCACGCGCATTTATGAAAGGCCCGATTTGAATGTGCAAGAATGCTGGGCGATATTTGGAGTGATGACGTCGAAAGGGTATGTAAATGGGGGAAAATTAAGCCAGAGCAATGCCACAGCACGAAGCACAGTGTAATATAGATAAACTCCATCCATCCATCCATCCATCCATTTTTAATATACCTGCTCGTCCTGTGCATCTCCATTTAAAAAAAGTGAACGAGCGTATTTTGCTTGTTACTGTATTTTGGTTATTACTGTAATTATTCATACAGGCAAACAAGTGTGGGTCAATATACCATTACTGTAAATAGTAATTGTGCCAAAAATTCAGTGTTAATTATCAAATTATAGACTTAGCAATTGCCATAATGATGTTGATGATGGATGATGATGTTGATGATGGCATGATCATGATCATTACCATCACCACCATCCAAGGATCACGCGTAAGTGCTAACATACAGTACGCGTGCAATAAAAATAGTCGTAACTTTGGCTTGCTTACTCGCCATGTGTAAAGCGCTGCACTGATTGGTTTTCTGCATGTGCGGCTCGGGGTTATCTCCTTCACAAAACTCATGGGCTTTGATAATGAAAAACATACAATAAAACGTACTATAAAAGTACGTTTATTATTATTAAGGTGCTCTGGGCAGAGCATGTGCAGAGAGCCATGTGTGAATTCACTCTGCAGGCCGGCTCCTCTGGCCGGAACCGTGTTTTGGGGAGGCAGGGGGCCCTGCTCTCTCCACCTCCTTCTCCCGTACAAGCAGACGCTCCTATCAGCTGTCAGACCTTTTTTTTCTGGGGTCTCTCGCTAAGCTGCAGAGTCGGTCCGACGCCTGCTATTCTGCTTGAGCTTTAAAAGTCATTTTGCATGCTTGCGCAGCCTGTAATGAGTAATTAACCAGCGCTAGCAGTCGCATTCCTGTTAGTGACTAAATGGGGTTACAGGGTTTAACTGGGACATGTTTTGAAATAAATTAAATGGCTTTTAAAGTGTGTGTGCATATTCCCCCCGGAAAAGTAAATGCATACTTAGAAATAACAAGAATCGGTACCCTGGTAACTGGGAGGAAAAGCGGAATGGGAGGAAGCCGCCACTGGCTTCTTATAGCCTGAGATGGCAGTGAGTATGTCTAATGTAAGCCATCAAGTAGCGTCAGATCCAGCGGCAGCACATGCTAAGTAAAACAGCCTGATGTTACCACAAGGCCACAGGCAAGGCCGCTGCGTCATACACATGGAGCAATGGCACCGGAAGGAGGAAAATCCTCCAACGGTCACATGGTGAATGAGGTTCATGGAGCAGTTAGGGCTTAAGCCCCCCCCTACTGATGACATCACTCTGCCAGCTCTGGGATTTGAACAATCGGCCTTCTGATTACAGGCAGTGAGCCATAGACCGGGACAGCAACTTTAAGAACATGTGTTTAACAATGCCTGACAAAGCTGTACTGGATAATCTCCACAACTACATTGTAATAATAGTAATAATAGTAATAATAATAATGATAATAATGTTTATAAATTGTGTTCTTTTCTTTATTTGCTGGGGTTACTGATATGGGTAATGTGTAACACATGAACATGTTACATGAGTAAATAATGCTTCTCATAACAATAATATTACTGAAGAAGCACTAAATTAAAAAACAAATTAAAAAATAAAATATACGCTTGTATTTTAATGCATTTTATATCCATGGTATTGCAGAGCATGCCGTTTACATTTTACACTTGTTAGCAGATGTTCAGAAGTGATGACTGTGGGAGAGGGTTATAGCTCAGCGCGGTAGAGATCTGCACCGAAACTCTTTGTTCGGGTAATTTCATGCTGGTTTTATTGTAATTTTTCTGTTTTGTTACGTTGGAATTGTTTTAAAGTATTTTTGAATAGCTATGAAATAACGCATTTGCATAAGGATTTTGGAATAATTTTTCGGCATTGTAAACGCTACGTATGTAAAATGCCTTCTTATATTTGTGGTATGTTAGAATCAGCACACAGCTAGATATAACTATTTATCAGCGAGATAAATGACATATCCGTGAGCCGTATGATGGAGAGGGCCAAGGTATAGGTGGGGGGGTCAGGGAGCTTCCCTACAGTCTGGGGACTTTAATACTTAATAGGTGAAAGTGGCAGTTTAACACGCCCGATTCTGTTCCAGGGATTGTGACTGCAGCTTGCATAAAGACCCCGGAGTGCTTGGAGGGCGCACAAGTGCCATGATTGATTGGCCAGAGCCATTTTGGGAATGTTAAAGGGCCGGCTCAAAGGGCGACACCGGGCAGTAATCCGTGAAAAATCTCCACTTCCTCCTTCCCTTCCTGGCCGAACGGTGAACCCGTATCAAAGGCCAGCATCACCGTAACTCTGTCTGGCTGATTTATGACCTGCCTGGGTGCTAACACATCAATGACAACAAAACGGTCCGGCGCTGCACCGAGATAAACAGGATCTTTTAAAGTGCACGTTGTAAAACCTACCCCAGGCTCTCAGGCCTCATTGATGTAATAGCTAATGCTCCAGTTGCCTAACTGCAGTGTTTTCTGACCCGGTCCTCAGGGACCCCCAGACAGTCCACGTTTTGCTCTCTCCCAGTTCCCAGTAGGGAGCAAAAATGTGGACTGTCTGGCAGGAAGCTGGGAGGGAGCAAAAACATGGACCGTCTGTGGGTCCCTGAGGACCGGATTGGGAAACACTGCCTTCATATATAAGAGAAAAGGCTTGCTGAAAAATGTATAAAAGTTTACGGTAAATGACCTAGAAGTAGAATATGCAGTCTTTTTTAATTGCAAATGATCAAAATCTGACCAGCTGTGGAATATAGAGGCGCAAACCTATGAAGCAGATCGTAATTGTCTGCATTTGATGCTGTGACTGACGCGTAACGCTCTTCAGGTCTGACCAGCCGAAACTCCGAGGCGTAGCAATCATCTGTGTCAACAAGACGTGACAAGATGGCGGATTCCGTTTCCGGGCCTCTCCATCAGTTCGCCGCCATGACCTGATGCAAATTAACCTCTAAATGTCAGGGGAAAAGCTAGTACCAGGCACATTATTCACACGTCAACAGGAAACGTTCTTAAAATATTGTTTCCACTGTAAGCAGCTAAAATTCCATCGATGAGAAATGCTTGTTTAAATCATGAAATTATTCAAGATGCCTAAATGAACTTAAGAAAAGTAATTTCTGATGAATCCTAATAGACATGAATTTTTTTGTTGAAATCACACACTCTGTAGTTAGGATAGAGCGTTTCACACACAGCAGATATTCATGCATTTATTTATTTAGTAGATGCTTTTGTCCAAAGTACGGATTTAAGTAAGAGTCTGTGATCAACCAGCAATGACAAGTAAAGTATCATTTCACTTAATTACACCTCTGGAGCAGTTGGAGTTGCGATGACCCAAGTGTATGTAATTACTCTGACGGCTTAGAACCCACAAGCTTCTGGACATAGGCACAGATGACTCACTGGGCTATACCACAGCCCCAAAATCACAATTCCTAAATTTTTGCCTACTAATGTATATTGTAAATAGTGTGTTATGAAAGCCCATTAATATAAAACGCATTAAAATACTTGCATATCTTTTAAAAATGTAATGGCATAAAACCATTTATTTGGGGTCTCTTTGATCTTATAGTGTAACTCATTAGCATTTTTAGCTATTAGGAACACCTAATATAAAATCCCATAACAGCACAAAATGCAGCCATGAGGACACTGTACTTAATAATGTTACTTAAATATGGAGTCTGACCTTGTGTCCATGAACACTTTTCCCATTCCCCGTCTGGGGCATTTCATGCCTTCAGTTGCACTTCTGGGCGTTATGATGTTGTGCGGCTCCAAAGCCTTGCAGGTCACACTGCTTGGTTCTCTGATTAAAGCTCATTTCTACCCGCCTTCCCCGGAGAGAATGACAGAGACAAACAGGAAAAATACGCTGAACCCTAAAAACCACAGCGTTCACTGCATTGGTGCCGAACCGCAGCTTCAGACACTCGGTGCTTTTCAGATGAAGGCAGGCCTTGCTCATTTGTGGACAGTGAATGCATGTGTTTGGCTGGCGTGAAGTTCCTCTGCCCCAGTGCAGTCTGGGATATTCTAACGACGAGTCTGCATCTTGAAACTTGGAGCACAGAGGTCCCTCAGCAAGAGCTTGAAGACTCCAGCCTGTCCCTGCTTTGATTCACTTTAAAATAGCTTTATCATGTAAGTGATTAAGGTAGGAGGACCTACTCAATAACCGTGCCGTTAAGGACACAGAGGGCACCCTCTCCCCCAAGAAGGGAGCTGTTACCAAGATGCAACCTGTTGCACCCCCAGACAGACCCCCCCCAACCTCCGTCCCCCATGGGGAACTCCCACAGCTCATGAACCCAATGCCCTCTGCTGACCTCGGGGGTTCTGACCTGGAAGAGTGCTACAAAAACATCTGGAGCCACGACCGAGTCAGATTTATGAGAACAAACAGCACGGGGACCTGCAAAGGTGCAGACAGCTCCCAACTGGACTGAACTTCGCTTTAAAGTCGAGAACATTTACATTAACACTTAATTTGCAGCACATTTCAAGAGACAGTTATTACATTCATTTATTTGCTTGCTGTTGGGTTTTCCTACAATGACTTGTTGTAGTTTCATGCTAGTTAATTTAAGCTCAGCTCAATGTATTTACATACTGTTGCTGAAAAAACCATTATTGAAAAAGACATTTTCTCAGAAACTATTTAACAAAATAAATCTAAAACAACGTAATGATATACCCTTAGCACAACGTTTTAAATGAACTTATGTGGATTGTATATTCACAATTAACAGTGATGTTAGCTAGCTTGTCTAGATTTTAATGTTAAGTTAAAATCTGCGATTTACAGTAAAAGCCATAATGAATACAAATGTTAGCTAGTACAAAAATAAATATGGGTTAAGCAGATGACTTTTATAGATGTTTATAGATGTTTAGCTTGCTCCACAAACTGTACCGACAACTGTGTCCAGGCCTTCAATCAGTAGCCCACCCTCTGACAGCCTTATGGTACTGTGTAAGCAAAGAAGGGTCACAGCATGAGCCTCGTATCCATTCAAGGCTGCACCCACAATAAAAGTACCGTTCCTGACGCAGTGTTCTTACAAACAGTCAGTGAGTTAGCGGAGCTATGCTCACCTGAACTATCTTCTGTTATTTGATGTAGGATAGATTGAGGCCTGAAGTGAAAGTGGCTTCTTTGAGGTTGTCTGACGAGAGGAATTTGAAGGTGCTTAGCGGTCCAAAGTGGGATAAGTAAGCGGGTGGCCTGACTTTAATGGTTTATATTGGATGGCGTGTCTCTTCAGAGGCGAGCTCTGGAGGTGGGAACTCGTGGCTGAACGAAATATCCGGGATAAGAAGGAACTGCTGTTGGTGGGATGGTTTTATTTTTGAGCTTTCCTGAACCTCATGTTCCCAGCCAGATCTGTGTCTACTGCGTATCCCCAATCTGGGCAAGCAAAGGCGGTGTACTCACTTAACCCCGCTGTAAGATTACCGTTTTTGGAATTTACACTTAAAATCCTGGAACTCCCACCCTAACATTATTGTTGATTTATATTTTCACAAATAATGAGTTCCCAAACCTCTGCCAAACCAGGTGGACGGACAGAAAATTAACAGGCGACTTACATAACTGCATTTTCTGTTTATGTATTTATTTATTCATTCATTTAATGATGTATGGTTCTTAAATCATAAGGATGAGCCAAACTAGAACTGCTTCCAGTTTGAAAGCGAACCAGCACTGGGTTTTATTATCATTATATTTAAGCAAATTAATATTCATATAATTTGGTCAAATTAAAATATGAAATTTAATCTGTACCTGTAGCAATTGGCTGTTGCCAGCTGGTTTCATGTCTTGGTTATGAAATCGAATGCTGTTGCCTTGAGAGACAAAAGTTGCTGCGTTCGTTCATTTGGGTGTCCGTAGGGAAGAATGGTGCTGTCGTCCAATAAGAAAACCAGCATGGAGGTCATGGAAATGTCGAGGTTGCAGTAGCGACTGCCATTTACCCATTTCGGCATACGGCAATAAAAATGGCATATAATTGCAATTACATACACATCCGTCTCTTGATCTTTCCTCAATCCATGGTGGCGTCCTGCCTGCTCAGCTTGGCGGAGAATGAGAGACGTTTGAGGAAGAAGTAAACCTGGCTTCCATTGCCAGGAGTGTTACAAGTAATACAAATCAATCAGAGTAAGGCGATAATCATGCAAGAAATATGCAGAAGTGCACAGGTGCACCCTGCAGTCCGAATGGAGACGAGGGCGATCACAAGTGGGCGTGCGGACACACCACTCAACATCTGCGTTTGTATTTTCATTTACAGGATTATATTTTGGCTCATTAATTTTGCAGCTTGCCGATATGTTCTGAAGAACGTGTATGGAATACAGTCCAGGTTGGTTTTTAAAGTGACTAATTCCAAGATGCTCGCACCTTTCTGGAACCTTAGTGCCGTGTAAGGGCTTCACTCAAACGAATAATCCACTTTCAGAAAGAACATTCAACAATGCCAAAATTTAATCCACACCTACAGACTGATTGGGGTGTCTTTAATTTTACATATCCCATATATGACACAATATCTTAATAAATCTCATCAGTTTAATGGTAGCTATATTGTCCTTATCATATAAATACTGGCAACCAATTCCCAGAAGACTCTTCAGTAAACTGTTGACTTAGTAACAGGTAAAAACTTAGTTTAAACAACCCCTTACAAACACGTAGATCTATCTATCCATCTTCCAGCCACTTGGGGGGAGACATTGGTGTGTTGGTAAGGAGAGTCTCCCAGAAGGCTTTCAGTCAATACCTGATTTGTTTTTGGCGGCCAATCCAAAAGGAATTTACTTAATCGGTTTCACCTGTTCATATTGTCATAGCATGATAGGCAGAGGGACCCATCTGCCCGGCATTTCTGATATTGCTACAGCTGGGTTCTCAGTTTGTTTTGGGTCCCGGTAACCCAGACCGTACTGCCGGCACCCACTCCGCCTCTGCTGTTCGCTCTTTCCCTTTTCACTCCACCCTCAACCACGAAGATCATTCAAATCTCCCTTTTTCCACACCAACAGATTTCCGGAACATTTCAGTGGACTTCCGAGTTCTGTTGATCTCATACACGTATCCCTCAAAAGCAGAAAAAATACAGATAGAGAGCAGTAAAAATATGTTTAGTGTTTCTGGCCAATCCCTGTGTTCCTTCTTGATCTGGGACACTCTCACATATAGTCTGCCCATCTATCTTTGAATGTCTTTTCCTGGTTAGAGTCAGGGATGTGGCCAGGGACCCGTGCCAGCCAGCATGGGATACTCCCTGCATGGGATGCCAGTCTGCCATAGGGCACATAGGAGAGACTGGGGGTGATTACTCAGTCGAATCTGGAACCTATTGACTCATTAATCTGTGTACTTTTAGTATGACGTGTTTCATAAGTACCAGAGCTGTTACTAGCTGCCATAAGCTGGCAGCAGCGGAGGGACATATAGTCAGGTTATTTGTTAAGTTGGGGCCATGAGGGGGTGGGGCAGACAAGTGGCCCCCCTAAAACCATTGCCCCCTGGTTCAAAACATTTACCGTCGCCGCTGATACACCCCTTTCCATAAAATTATTGGGTCGCCCCCCCATCAGATTCTGCACACACACAGAGTTTGGATCTTAACTCTTTCCCTGAAGGTACAAGGCTCCTTGTTCTAAACAATTAATTTTCTTTCTTGTTTGTGGGCCTGTAGCTTCATCATGGGCCGAAGATCTTGATGTTCTTACTATACTGTGCTGCTTTTCCTTCATCATGATGTTTGGCGCCAAAATGCTTCCCTGTAACTCTGTGTGCGCACAAACAAGTCCGCAAAAGGGTTAGACACTATCGGGCCATATTTAATCTTGCGGTCACACAGATGGACATCGGGAGTCGTTGGAACCTGGCTTGTAATGTAACCACGGCGATACAGTGAGCTGATTGTGAGGAGAGCACGAGGCCCAGAGGCCGTCTCGCTCCACGGCCCAGGCGTTCTACACCAGTGCTAATGCGGTGGCTTTTCAGTTGACATTTCAAACATCTGGTTTATCGAGGTTCCCAGAACAAAAGCTGAAAGATCTGCGGGAAATTCCTCCAGCCGTGAGCCCGACGTTCCATGCGGTGTTTCCCGCCGCTTGGGAACAGGATTGTTCCTGGTGATGAAAACCCACTGGTGATCTTCACTGTGGAAGAACCACCTCGCCGCCCAGCCCCCACACTACTGCCACACAAAGACTGAGCTGTTAGTCACAGACTCACCCGCCGAGAGGAGAAATTCCAGAGGAAACTGTCCCCTATAGGGGGGACAGTAAGACCTCCATAAGGAAAGTTCCTGTAGCCTCAGAACTTCCTCCAAACTCAGTCCCTCGCTTAGCACCTTGTAGCGGTGCCTCATGGCCCTGTGTATGTCGAATATAGTAGGCAGGTATGACCTCATCAATCATCACTGCATATACAATATGTGAAATTCTCACTTTTACCGTTTTATTTAAACCAGTTTCATTTTTCTTTGAAATATCTACCCATTATATATCTCATTTTAATGTCAACACTTCGTGTCTAATTTATATGGTCTGGTTTCAAATAAAACCCACTAACCTTTATTAGGGAATTCAAATATATCACATGTAAATGATCGATATAGCTGCACCATTAATAAATAATTATAATAATTTTAAAATGTAAAAATGACATGCAATAATCTTTCAGTGAGGTTACTTTACTGTCAGAAATGAATCTTCTATGTGTAAATGTTTAATCTTGTTCTTTATAAATTCTCTGTTGTTTATATTGGAAGGAGTAAGTCTCTGATTTTGACAGAAGTTTATTAATTTCCTCATTATTTCATTCGCCTCATTAAGACTCCCAATTCCTCTCCTACAAAAGTCACTTCCGATGACTTAAATTGTGGCTTTGTACCAAAAACAGTCTCTGGTCTAATCTGGCAGAGCAAAATTTAATCCCAGTACGAAGGCGGCAGAAACCTGGGATCCCAAATGGGCACCTGCACCACTCCGTTCAGCAGTTAAATGTCCTTGTTTTCATGTTAAATCTTCACTGTGATTAAAGGCGGATGTTGAAGCCTCTTTTCCATCTATTTTGACCTGAAAACGATTTCTCGGTATTCCGGAATCTTCCTTGTGGACGGAGGCTCGCCGTAGCATGGAAAACCGGCTGAAATGCCCTTGAATGGTGTTTGAATTTTAAACCTGGATCAAATAAAAAGAGCACAAAAGTAGCGGTGGAATGAAATTGAGAGTGTGATACGCGGGGATGGCGAGGATAAAAACGGGATTAGGTACTGCGGGCCTGCTTTCCTCCGATTGCCCGAAAAGGCGGATATGCATGAACGCGGAAGCTGGGACGTGTGCTGCTATCGTCTGCCTGGTTTTAGCACCTTTTCCGCGTTTAGCGGAGCTCCGAACGAAAGCCCATTTACGAGGCTTAAAAACGGTAATAATGCATGTCGACATCTTTTTAGCTAACATAAGAGACGTCCACACCGGCTGCTGCCTGAAGTCTTCATCTCTGGTGGCTTGTGGATGCACACAAATAAAGGGAGTCACTGGGGCACCATGCACCATAGGAGAGTCACGTTTATCCGAAACGGTCCCTAATTATGCTTGATCAATGCTTATACTTGATGACTAGTTCTCATTTAGTCAATTTTGCCTGTTTTACCAAAATACATTTTTGTTTTCGTATTGTTTTTGTTTTTTTTCTTTTCCAGGCTTATAGGCCTTCAAACAAAACTATAAACGTGCCAAACGGATGTTTTTTTATTTATTTTTAAAATCACCCCCCCCTTATTTGGATTTGCTCCATATCATTAGACTGGAAGACAATTATCAAGAAATGCGTTTAGGGCCAGGGATGTGCTAGCCGAGCGCCGCACGTTACTACAGCCGTCCTTCACGGGGGGCGGGGTCGTACTGCTCTGCCGGGGAGTGCCGCTTCGCTCAGCCAGGGGAAGCTGTGCCGAAAATCCGGGAAACAGGCTGACGATACGGAGATCCGTGAACCGCGGGAAAAAAAACGGTAATAAAATTACGGTCAGGACTGAGGAAGCAGAGGGTATCTGCACGCAAAACTCCGCAGTCGTCACGCAGAGGACTTCAGCTAATCTCTCTCTTTCTACATATTTCATGCACACCAATATTTATGTGAGACTCCGCAGTGTCACCCACAATAAAGGAGAAATCACCATTGTTTTATTCATGAGTGCGTCGCCACGCCAACACCAACCGTAAGCATCATTCTGAATGTGGGGAAATCTCTAAGACCCCCCCCCCCCCCTTAAGGGTCACATGGAGCGCCGTGCTCCGACAGGAGAGGATCCCAACGCCCGCGGATTTAAATGAACTTCTTACACTTTCCCTTCCTATCGCCGGCTAGTTATCGCCGGTGGATTCGCACAGGTGTGTTATCAAAATGTGTGAACAAGAAAATATGAAAATGAAACTGCGATAATCACGCCGGTTTGCATGTTGAATCTGGGGCTCTTTTCCCTTCCCCATGCAGCCTGTACAGAATTCCCAAGAAATTTTCATCCACCCATCACTGTGCTCTAACGAATATATATATTAACAAAATGTCTTGGAAACGACCTGTGCTGAAACCTAAATTTTACATTTTAATGACTAAATGATGGCGCCATATTCCCATAGATTCATCTGTTCTGTCTCACTTGCCACGTGGAGGATGTTGGCTGCCTATTATTTGCAATATTAAAATTTTTATTTATACATATCTGCATATATTTTGGCCTCATATAATTCTCTACAAATTTTATGAGGAATCTTAAAACGCTATTCAGTTAAAGAATGCATATATTTTTTACTAAATGAAACATGCAGATATATTACATAAACTGGTTTGCGGATGAATGTGTCGGGCATCAAAAGGAACTAGATAAAACTGTTTAGGATCATAATGAGAAGGTTGCTGGTGCAAATCTCAGTGATCAACCTGACCGACATCCTGAAGCCATACTGTAAAACACCTGTGCATATGAGAAGTAAATCCACACTGCGCTGTCTTGGATGAAAGTTATTGGAACCGTATCTTCTACTATTAAAAGCGAGGCATCCATTTAAAAGGAGACATTTTAAAAGGAACAGAATAGGTATAAAGAATTCTTTGTCCATTTTGAAACAAAGAGGGGAAAAACGTCCAGGTACCACTCAGCATTCAGATGTCTAACGCGAAAGAATCAACATGTTATTACTAGTTTACTTGATATACGGAATTTTAACATGCATCAACCTGAAAAGAAACAACAATAATTAGCAGGAATAAATGATCTAAGCGATGCTACTCCTGCTTGACAATCACAGCCTCCTGCACCCAGGGCCGGTTATCATAATCCAATCCAAACCTTCCAGAGTCTAATTATTATTGGAACTGATTTCTCTGATTAATTACGGCCTCGGTGAGTGGCAGATTAACAAATAACGATAACCAACAGGGTTTTTTTTTCCCCCTCAAGAGAGCCTAATAATATTTCCTGTATCCTCGCAGGATGTCTTCTCAGGCTGTGCTGTTGCTTAAAGACATGCCAATTTGCTCGCGCTCCTTTTGTTATCGTCAGGCATTTGGTCCCTGACCACGTCCGTTTAGATGGCACGCGCTCTCCGCAAGCTGCACCGGGGCGCGTCCTACATTCTCTATCTTGCTTTCGAACCACAGCCAATTACTCTCCATTGAGGTGTGCTTGTTGACAGAGACAGACGTAGCCCAGTGGGCCACGCCACGTCCTGGGGGCCCGAGATTAGAGAAAGCTGTGTACAAAACGTCTTCGGCAAGGGGCCTGGGCTCCATGGCGACGTCCTCGTCACGATCGTAACCCGCAGCTCATTTCCTCCTGCTGTTTTTCTTTCTTTGTTTTTTTTGTTTTTTTACTTGGGTCACTAGGGGCGTAACCCCACTTCTCACTCCACGCAAAAGAAGAACTTGAATACGGCTCGTAATTTTTTTCCAGTTTTGTTGTTTTTTTTCTCCTCACTGCATTTCCTACTTCTGATTGGCTTGATTGGCTGATTGGCTTGCCTATTCCAGTGTCCCCCGTCAATGGCGTCACTGGCCTCACTAGCGAACGTCCAAATTGGTTCCCAGTGGCTTCTCTCATCCATACGCACCTGTATCTGTCTCTGTATCCCTGTTTTTTTCAGCCTTGCCATTCCCCATTGGAACGAACGTCTTCACGAACACACGGACACCAACAGCGCCTCCGCCTTTATGCTAACCGGCTAACTAAAGAGAAAACACCATTTCAGACCTTATTTAGGCTCTGTCACTCCAACCTAAGCGACTGGCAAATTAGCTGAGCCGTGAGTGGCAGAGAGAGAGAGAGTCCCCCAACCATGAACCGGGCTACACTAGTAAATCACGAACGTCTTTTTTTTCCATTAGTGATGCCATGCTTGTCTTTGCTGTCCAAAAATGTGAAGCAGCGGCTCCAGGCTCTGTTGTACATGTAGCACAGGAGGAATGAATGTCCTTGCTGAGTAACACACCACACTACACGCCTGCCACAGGAGAACATTGCAGTCGAAAGGCCCAAGTGGCCAATTTGGAGCTGGTATCCGCCGTCTTATTGTAGAAGTCTCTCTGCCAAGTGTTACCTTGGCTAAGCTGGGAAGAGATACAAGTATGAAGACCTAAGTATCGCTGATCATTTTCAAAATGTTCACTCGGTTGAATAAGCACATGTGAACGTATATCTACATTTATGAATATGAATTGAGAGAATTATAATTTATAAAAATGCTTCCAGGGATAGAGTCCAGACTGTCTGTGAAATAAGCAGCTAGGAAAGATGGATGGAAAATTAATTATTTCAAACCACACAATTCCTTCAGCTCCCGCGTGATGACATACAGTAAAGTAATGCCGACAGTTATATTTCATTGATTTCTTGTACCGGCGTATTCTGTGCAGTGTGACAGAGGCCATCCTGGCAGCCATGGACGGTCACCCAGGGCGGGACGCTAACTGTGGGGGGGAAGCCAGAGGAAACTCCACGACGGCACGGAGAGAACGTGCAAACGCCACACACGCGGAACCCAGGTGGAGACTCGAACCCTGGTCCCAGACGTGTGAGGCACCCGCGCGAACCCCTGGGACACCCACTGTAACATTACACTTGCGTAATACTTAATATATAATTTATGCTTGTAAACATATAAGAAAATATATGCTACTTAGCGATTATGTAGTTGTATATACTGTATAATTCTACTATAACTGGTACGGATGTTGGTCTTTGCTTTTTCAGTATATATTATGCACCAGCCATTCATCCATCCATAAAGACGTCTTGCTGTCCCACCCTTAGTGATCTCGCTCCCTCCCCAGCGCATTGGCAGGCTGCACCAGGCCCTCAAGCCAAAACATGGGAGGGGTTAAAAACTGCCCCCCATCGTGCCACGCCCCCCCGCCGCCACTACCTTTGTTTATTTATTTATTTGCTGACCGGTCCTCGTGGATCAATATTTAATTAGCCTGCAGGAAAGGAAGCTTATTAACAGTATCTGTCAAAGTGTCTGTGGAGAGCTGCCACACTGGGGGGGGGGCACCCTGTCCCAGTGTCCTCAGTCACCCTCCTCCCTGCCCGCTGCCGTCATTCTCCGCATCTAGGCTTATGAATTCCTTTTCGTGTAATAAATACGCTGCCCGGCCAAAGAAAAAGTCACCATTCGAATTTTTCGTCGGACTGCCTTTAGCTTTGATTGTGCCGCACGTTTGTCATGACATTGTTTCCACAGGCTTATGCAACGTCTCACCCTTTTATTTTCATCCAGGTTTGCATTCATTTCTCACCGAGATCCTGTATTGACGAGTGAGTAGAACCACATCCATAAAGCCTCCTTCAGCACATCCCAAAGACCTTCAGTGAGGTTGAGGTCACATCTCTGCGGTGACCAAGTCATGCGTGAAAATGATTCTACATGCTCCCTGAATCACTCTTTGATAATTTGAACCCAATGAATCTTGGCATTTTTGTCCTGGAATATGCCCATGCCAACAGGGAAGAGACACATCCAATCATGAAACATGGAGGTATAACCTGACCAGTAGATTCAGTTGCTCAGCTGACTTGACTTTTTTGCTGCTTAACGTTGCTGAGCTGTAATAATCATCCAGTCATTGGCTCTTAAGTATTTGCTGATAGAAATTAAAATGGGGATTTTTTTTTACCCAGGCAGTGTATATATAGCATCCATCTTCTCCTGGTTCACACGTATAAATTAATTACCTAATTATTTAATTAGCAATTACTACTATAACTAATTACTTTTATAACTATTACTGGTGCGGCTGAGGTTTCTGCATAAAGAGGGGATGACGGCTGTAATGGTGAAACACTAAATAAGAGAATTTTCACTTAAGGATGTTTTTGATTCCACAAACTTAATAAACGAGTAGTTGTTGTGGTCATGGTCTCTTGACAAATACAGCCTTCCAGTCACTGCCCAGAATGGAGCATCCCCTAGACTTCCACGCTCGCGTTACACAGAGATGCTGGCTCGGCTAGTGAGCGACAAAGGCATTGAGGGATCCAAGAGCATTGGAATTGCAGGTGTGGCCATTCGCCTGGCTGCTGACTAGCGACTTGGCGAGCTCCTGCTCCACGTCGTAGTCATTTTCGAAATGTACGGTTAATGAGAAGAAATTTTAGGCTCCCAGTGAAGCAGGAGAACTTTCCTGACCGTAAGAGGCTCTTCTCAGCGACGATGGTGCAGGGAGACAGCTACTCGGTGAGCTGTCAGTCACCGCGGCAAGAGCGGATTTTATTACCGGATTCTTAACGGCTTGGCGGAAACCCGCTGCTGAGATTTACCCAAACTTATGTTGCGCTAACCCCTCGCTCATTTGGGGAGTGAATTAATCAGCAACAAGATATTCAAAAAAGCGCGAGTGTGTTGTTATTGATATTACACATTTTTGAATTGGGATGTTTGGCATGAGGGTGTAAGTGGACCTCTGTGATGCGTCGACAGGCGTCGTGCACCTCCAGACAAAACGGGGGCGCTCTTGTCAGGCCACATATCAACCTCCTTCAATCTGCTAATTAGCCTTCCTTGCATGAAGCCACTGAACCGTCTTAAAAATCAGAAAGCGGATTAGGAATATATCTGTTCGAATTTAAATCTGTTGGCTAGATTAACATACAGACGTTTAGTTTGTGTGTGTGTGTGTGTGTGTGTGTGTTTGTGTGTATGGATCCTGTAAAACATGCCATACAGGAGTCCCCTGATTTTCAGGTCCCCCCTTTTTTAAATCGTTCCTCTGTGCTCCAGGGACATTAATATTTGCTTTGTTTTTTTTTCTTCTGCGTTTTTTTATTGATGGGATCACATATGCAGAGAGTAGGGATGCCTTTTTAATGGAGTACTCATCTGTGCCTGGTACCTCACGGGACGAGGCGAGGGGGGGGGGGGGGGGAACCGCACCCAGCGATAAATATCACCTTACTTTTAATAAAAAAGCAATAACGTGCCGAGCTTCCCTTCGTCCTTTTGAGGATGTATATCTGCCGCGCGGGACTACAGGCTGGGACTCTCCTGAACATTTAGCTGTGTTCTCTGTTTATTAATGGGCTCACGTGACTTTTGGCTCTCTCTGCCTTCTTGGGTGGTGACTGCTACATGAGCAAGAAGCCGGGCCTAAATTTTAGAGGCGTGTCCAGTAGTCGTTTTCTCAACAAATTTACAGGGGTGTTTCTGTTATTTATTTTTTCCTGTAATTACTGCGCTCTGTGTTAGAAGCTGATTCACCGAAGGTCTCTTTAAGCTGCCTAGTGAGTAAGTAAGTAAGTAAGTAAATAAGTAAGTAAGTAAGTAAATAAGTAAGTAAGTAAATAAGTAAGTAAGTAAGTAAATAAATAAGTAGGTAAGTAAATAAGTAAGTAAGTAAGCTGTAAAAGTGGTGGCACCTGCTTGGTGAAACACCTTCAGATGAACCCCACAGGAAGTAAACAGTCTTTTGCAGTATTTTTCTGTTCACTATGGGATGTCTGTGGTCTCACACAGCGGCCCTGTTCCACACAGCTTTTCTTATGAGGTGATGCAGGGTTTCCTCATGTTTACTCAGGGCCGCCGGACCCACAGCCCAGTCCGTGTGTTTCTGCACATGCCTCACTCTCTCGCCCCGTCGCCCTTCGCCCGTGACCCGTGCCTGCACCCGCCCCCCCACGCCCCCGCCCACGCCGAGCCTCATCGGGGCTGCCACGAGCGTCCCTCCTCCCACCTCTCCGTCTCTCCCGAGGCAGGACGCCAAGCGAGCGGGCGGGGGGGAGGTTGGGGAGGCGGTGTAGGGGGCTTCCCCACCTGGGGGACATGCCCCTCTAATGAGATCTACTGTGAAACAGACCTCAGGAGACAATGTCCACATTTATATCCAGCTAATGACTAAAACAGAGCTTTTACCAAAACCACCCAGAGAAGGGAGAGTGATGCATAAAGGACAGGCCCTAATGACGCTCCCGTGCCGGAGCTCAGATCAACTATGGCGAGGGGAAGAATCACATTAATCGCTGCCAAAATGCTCATCATCAGTATATGTGCACACCAGCTGTCACAGTCAGAAGAGGATCAAAGGAGCCACGTTCACAGACGACTGCAGCGTCTTTGAAGCAGAACTCTGAGGATATAATGTAAGCTAAGAATCGCGTGAGATCATGGGAGATGGACGAACCGCCTGTATTGCTGCCCTCGATGGTGTGAGCGTTGAGCATAGTCTACCACGTTGGCCTTTAGGCAACATGAGGGGAACGGCAAGATTTCGGAAGATGCGCGTAGCATGCCAGTCAACGACAGTGACCGAAAGTTAGTTCCTGGTTGCCGGTACTTATACTAGCGAGTCACTCAGCGGATTGTTCTGGGATGTAATCACGGGATGCAGACGGAAATCACATTTAAAGCTGGAAAGGCAAGAAGACGGGATGTGACGCATATGAGTCTGAAATGACGCCGCTTGAATAGTGCTGTGAGAAATCGGCACGGCTGCAGACGGCCGGCGTCCTCGGCCCGTTCCACCTCGGCTCCCACTGATCCGCCCGCCCCGAGCCCATTTAAGGCATGACTTACTTACTGCACTGCTGGCCAGGGCACGGTGTGCTTCATGGGGGGAGGGGGGACATGCCCCGCCCTGAGGATTACCAGATAAACACAAATAAGTCATTTAGACCAAGAGCATCTCACATATCGCCCCCGGGCCCAACGCCTCTGGGGGAGGCTACAGTCTGCCAGCCTGCCTGCGCTGTTCTGCACCTGCAAGCGCGTTCATATGCCTTTTTCATACATAGTGGGGACTGAAGATCACACACCTTCTCACCAACTAAAATCCATATTCCATGTCTTCTTCAAGCACCGTTGTCATTTCCGTACACGGTGTGCTAAAACGCTATAGAAAGATACACATGCAAAATCATTATAACCAGTCAACATAGACTATGTCGTCTCAAAATGGAATTGGCTTTTTTTTTAGTTGATTTTTGTTAATTTAGCATGTTTGAATGAACAGGTTTGTCATTTCCCTGCCTCGGGACATTCTCAGCCTCCGTCTTAAATATTTCACTAAATTCTGTTAGTGAGACAGTAAAAATGCTTTTTATGAATCCAGGCTGAGGTGTAGTGGGTGTATGAGTGTGTGAATGTGCTGTAAGGTGTAGGCCTGCCCCGCACCACCTGGGATGGGCTCCAAGCCCCCCCCCCCACCTTACCCTGAGCCGGATACCGGGATGGATGGATGCTGGCATGCATCGCAGATGATCTTACTGGAGCTCAGAAGAGGACTCGTAACTGTCTTTAATTACAGGTTGGAAATTACCGAGGGCTGCATTTGTTTGTGCAAGTATTATGTTTCTAAGTCCATTTACATGTCTGCAGAGCACCGACGCACGTGGAATTGTGGGTAAGATTTCCCGCATGTCCACTGGCCGTTAGCAGAGATCTCGGGGACCCCTGCGGTCACCCCATGGAGCCCCCCGCTTTCTCGATTTCCTGTCTGCCAGGACCTGCTGCTCCACTTCTCGTAGATGCATAAGACCCATCCTCCCCCAGGAAAAAAAAGAAACAAATTCTAGCCCATTTCCCACTCTTGGTGTGACACGGGAGCTCACCTGAGGCGTCTAGTCACCTGAGGCGATGTGACACCTCTTGACCGCCCTGAAGTTTCCCAGAATCCTCGAGTACCCCCCCCCCCCCCCCCACGCATACTGTGCTGCAACCTAACAAGCATGAAGTATACGAACATCCTACTGTCAGCGGCGTTAATTACTGATTCTCTGACATGATAGGGCACAGCCCGGGCGAGATTGATTACTCTTTGCGCTGGGTTGTCTGGCGATTACTCAGACAATTAGGCGACTAATTAAATACACACCCGTGCTTCCAAACGAGAAGAATAACACAGAGAGACTCCCTGGACGTATGAGCTGTCGGGAATCCTCCCCGATGCTTCACAATAAAAGCCAGGAAGCGCTCACCGAACGGGACACGGCACTGATGGGGGGCGCATAACCACCCCCGTCACATGACCCGTGCCGCAGACAGCGGGGAAAGGAAGTCTTGGGGGAGGGAGGCAGCCTTCGTGAGCATTTCTGAAAGTGGGCTTGCCGACGCCCCGTGCACTGGGGAGAGCCGAAAGGTCAAGTGCAGGTAATTAAGGAGAGAAAAGGATGGCGGGCACGGAGGGCATCGAGCGGGCGCCGGGACGTGTGCCTGTTAGCGGTGGACACAGCCAGGCGCGCATAAAGGCGGGCAGACGTGTTATTGCTGTTGATGACTTGTTTCACACGTCCGCATTGATGCCATTGTCTGTCCGGCCGCTGACTCCTGGCTAGCGGACCTGACCCATTTTCCCCTCCTTTTGTGATGTTAATGGCCTGTTATCTGGACGGGGGTGGAACATATGTGGTTTAATGAAGAAGCCAGGGACAATGGCCCGCGAGGCAAAGCCTCGCCCCCCCCCCCTACCCCACCCCCTTTCCTCGATGGTGTTGATAATTAAAGACGCAACAATGCGCCCCCCTCCCTCCCCCACCCACAATTTAATATCCTCTGCGCGAGCAGTGTCTTTGCAGAGAATAGGATGCAAATCGGCGGGCTGTTCCATTAGAGTTTCGTAAGGTGTGTTTGTTGAGATTGAATTCCTTAATTATTAGGCTTTTGTTGCTGTTTTCTGTCTGCCGTTGACTCTTTTTTTTTTTGTCATCATAAAGGTCAACGTAGCAAGATAATATTAATCAAAATGAAAGTTTCCACGTCAGGCTTCACGCCTGTGTACCGCCGCTCTGAAGTTATATTGTGAAGCCAAGCGTCTTTTAAGCCAAAGGGGAAAATCTGCATTTCTTTCAAAGTGGGGGCTCCTTATTTACATGCTCCCCCCCCCAGTCCCCAATTAGCTTTCATACATATTTAAAAAAACAGACTAATAGTGAAACTCAAGCTGGTGCAGTTACTGGGGGGCCGACCGACTTACTCACTTGTGTCTCTTACACCGAAACGGGGGCCCCTCTTACGGGGGCCCCTCTAAAATCGGGCATTTGGGGTAGATGTGTGGGACCACGGCACTAAGTCCCGCCAGCACTCGGAATACGATTTTGCATTCATTTACATTTTTTTTTTATCTGAATTGTATGTTGTTTTATGTAAAAAAAACATACAAATCAGAAAACAGGGTCAAACAAAACAAATCAGAAAACAGGGTCAGTCACTTCCTGAAGCTACTGGGGACCAAGGGCCATGATCAAGGGCCCGATGGCAAAATCCGTCTGCTGACCACAGGACTTGAACCCACAACCCTCCAAAATCCACGCCCTAATCCACGGTGGCACACATTGCCCCTTATATGCCGACCGGTTGTGGCTCCGCCCAACCCCCCCCCACCCCCCCCACCATGGACATCAATCATTTGCATTTATGCTCCTTTTCTTCATTAATATCCCAATCTGTTACTCACCTCAGATTAAAGAAACAAATAACAAGTAATCTAATTCTTTCAAGTAATTTATGCCCCATTGTACACCACTAAGTCAACGTTGCTGCACGAACTAAGGCTTTAATTTCTTCATTGAGTTTTATTTCCTCGATTGGTTTTCTCGGAGGGAATCTGCGGGACGCTATAGGCTCTCCATTCAGCTAGCTGGTGGTGGCCGGATTCGATAGCCAAAAGGCACGAGTTTGCTCACCATGCAATCAAGCCCTTCAGCTCCGTCCACTAATCGTAGGCAGAAGAAAACATGCATCCCATTCTGAGCCGGCGAGCTTTGTCTGTGTTAATCTGCCAGGCCCCGTGTCTTAAGGACTCAAACATAGACTGAATCCTTATCCGCCGTGTGTCTGGGCTTGGTTTTCTCCTGTTACTGTCCCTTTTCAGACGTTTCTCCCCAGTTTTACAGATCATTAGCTCTTCATTCAGCTGTCTTTTTGTGCCGGAGCTAATCAAAGACACGAGCCTCGTCTTGTCCTTCTCACAAATCACTCCGCTTTGTTTGTTATTGATCGGCGAGCTTATCTTGTAACTTCCAACAGAGACTTGATTAAAAGTAATTGAAGACAAGATGGCAGTTGGAATAGAACCTTCCAGAATCCGTCATGTGCTAATTACGGCTAATTTCTTCATTAAGGTGTTTTTGCAAACACTGGGAAAACCACAAAACTCGCACTGCTAAATGGTAGGTTTTAAAGACAATAGGACATTCTTGTAATTATATGTTTTTAATTCCAGAGCCCTCACTGCTATTGCCCTGGGTTTCCTGTTGCGTTGTGAGGAAATGATTATTTTGAGATATTGATTTTCCATTGCGGTAAACTGCTCCGTCATGTTACTAAGAGTTTTAAACTCTCCTTATGGTCTGGGTGAAACCTAAAACGATTGCAGGCAGTTGGCTACAGGTTTGTCACTGTTAAATTTCCTTGGTCACTAATGTCCCAATTCTAAATATTACAAAGCAAATTTATTTTAACCTACCTTTATACATTTTGATAGGATTTTATCATTTTAGCCAAAAATGACTAGAATTATGAAATGTCAGTGCAAACTCCTACTTATGAGAACCAACCATTTTTAGTGTGATGACCAAAAACTCACATCAACGTGAAAATGGATTTGCATATAAATCATGGGCTCTGTGTTCTCAGTTGCGGGCACTACTTATGACAGTAGCATCCATCCATCCATCCATCCATCCATCCATCCATCCATCCCTCTTACAGCCACTTATCCAGTACAGGGGGTGGGGGGGGGGGGATCTGCTTCTATCCCAGGCACAAGGTTGGGGGACAATGGGACCATGACAGCAATAACACGTTTGTTAAATATGTTATTATACCAACAGCAGTAATGATGATGACGACCGGTGAGCGATCAGCTGCTGATCTGGAGGCCAAGCCGAGTGTGTGTCTATGGGGGGGGGGGCGCGGGGGGGCAGCGATGGAGTGGGACGGCCTGTAATGACCTTTCACAATGACCTTCTGCTGATAACGCGCCCTCAGCCACACGCGGAGAAGCGTCCCGGCGCCAGGAGCACATTATAAATGCATTGGGTGTAAATATTACATTAATAAAATCAGATGGGGCGAGCGGCCGGAGTGTAGCGCTCCTGTTGTATTAAAAAAGAACTTCCGGGAGGTCTGCTGTGAAAAATGTGTTAGAATGTAAAAAGCGAGCTGAAAAGCAGATATCGGAATTAACAGATAATGTGAAACCGAAATGAATTACGTTTGCGTCGTATCAACACTATATAAGTATATAAAGAGGTAAATATACAGTAAAATTATTTGTGTTCATTTGCTATTATTGCATTATTTTAAATCCATCAGTTTAATACCCAGTGATGCATAACAGACATCCTTAAATCATTATTTAGTACCAGTTTTAATGAGATTTACTGTGGCCAGTAGTGAGATGAGGTTATATGTGGGTGTTTTTTGTCCATTTAAAGTCCATTTAAATGGATTATAAGAGTGGGGTGAAGTCGGCGGGACAGACTATCTATTACAGCCGGGCTGGGTTATGCAAACAGACAGGCTCCCTTTCAGCGCCCCGTAATGTCAGATTTGGAGTTTCCCCCCTTGATTATCTGGCAGTGCTTGTCATACAAACAATTTGTCAGCACCTGACTCCTGCATGACAGCCAGAGTCCAGCCCGCATCTTTGATTTATGGTGTTAGGTGGTATTTTTTTATGCTTTTCTGTTTTTTTGTATCTGTCCGGCTCGGCTGATTCCGGAACACCTGTTGCCACTTTATGGACAACCCGGACCCGACAGCTGCCTTTGACGCATATCGGAAAGTGATACCCCAGGACGGCCAGGTCCTGCTTAGGGGGTGCTGGTCCATCCCCTCGTCAGCATCACCCATTTCCCATTTGCTGCTGGGATGCCAGAACCAGTAATGCAGGTAAAAAAAACATCACAGTAAACTGAAATCTGCAGGTTCCCCACCAGGACCCAGGAGACATCAGGGGGAGAGATTCTTATGTGACCCATATGGAAAATTCATGAAAAAAGCCGCGATCATGAGTCATTTCTGTTTGACTGATGTGAAGAAAATTAAACCATTAAATTAAAGTAAGCTTATTTATTAAATATAGCGGTCTCACATCACCAATGTTGCGGGTTCGATTCTCAGCCCAAGTTCCATGTGCGTGTAATAATCCAGTAATTCCCAGTGCTAGTTTCCTGCTTTGGGATTCCTCTGGAGTGACATCACATCCTGGGTGTCCCCTAACGTGGGACTCTGCCGTGAATAAACAGTCAGGAAAAGTAGATCCATGCATTTAACACTTAATATATTAACCCAAACATAATCATTTATGTATTACCAATAGCAAAATGTTCACACATTAACATGGTTACCTGAAACATTCTTCCAAAGCAACTAACAGGTTTTACAGGTGAGTATTTTAACTACAGTATGTCGGCACGAGCTCCTTGAAAATTATAGCGACTTTCAGTTTGCAACTTCGTGTCAGTAAACGCGATTTCTCTTTGTGCAAAAAGAGTAAGTGTCCGTGATCGCGCGTATGATTATCTGCTTCCTCCAAGCTTCCTTTGAATTTCGCTGCCCTCACTGGTGAGCAGTTAAGGTCACAGCAAAGAATGGGATGTGTTCCAGTTACGAAGTAACAGTCAGTAGGGAGCAGGTTAAGATAATTTTATATGGACTCTTGCGCACAACGCCAGACTCTTATCATTTTATCGCGAAATGCATTAGTAGCACAAGTTAGAGACATGCCTTGGGGTGAAGCGGAGTTTCTGGCGCGTGTTTCTGTAAAACGCTTCCTGTGACAGGGTGTACCTTTTATGCCAATGGCTGTGCATTTTCCATAGCAATCTACATCGTTCGATTTATTTCCCCTCATGGCCATATTAGCTATGGACCACATTTGGAGCTGTTGTCTTATATGACCTTTTGCTTGAAAAATGAAAAGGAAAAAAAAAAACTACTTTTGCCTTTGATTTCCTCGTACGATTTTCCAACAGTCAAATTCTGCAGGGAACTTTCAAACTCAAATTATATTATTTGTTCCATTTGCTGTTGTTTCAGGCCTACCAGAGTAATTTGCTTTGGGTTTTCATTGCTGTGTTGGGGGTTTTTGGGACCCTGAGGGAATTAATGCACGACTGCTTGGCCCAGATAGGACGCATTGTAGGCGACGTGTCACATGACGCTGGAGCCAAATCACTCACGTGAATCAAATATACTTTGGAAAATGAAATATACTTTCACGGTACTTTAAAAGTTATTTTCTGTTTTCAGTGGGGATTATCAAAATAATAATATAGGTGGATTTAATTCGATTGGTTAATTTCCGACTCTAGTCAAGGAAACCTGCACCATGGTGATGGTCATATAGTCGATGGTCAGGCAGTTCTTGTTTTCAATTAAAAGCCAGGGGAAGACTATTTTTGAGGCGTTAATGAGTGTTTTTTTAATTGTTTGTTTGTGACTGATGAGGTTCAAATGTCCTCTGTAACCACATGTGATTAATGCAGGTAGGTTCCTTGGACTGAAAGCCCTGATTGATCAGCCCTCGGGGCGGAGCGGGGGGGCTCGTCCTCCTTCTGTCTACGGCAGGATGGGGGGGTTTGGGGCGGCCCTGTCCGGCGGAGGTAAGCGGCTCCCGTGTGTCCTGAAGGCGCTCGGCAGGGAGGATCATAAATCACCCAGCAAATTTGGTAATTTTATGCCCTGAGGGGTTCCCCAGTTCTCCGAGAGATAGATAGGAGCCACGCCGCCAGGACGACTCCCCGACAGCTCCTCTCGGAGCCCGCTGAACAAATTGCTGCTTTCTCCGTAAGAGCCGGACCAGGGGAGGCCCTGAAAGATGGGGAACGGGCCGTGTTTATCATTGATAATGATCGTGTCTACACGTCCCTGCCTCCGTCTTCGAAAGCTGTTGGGGGCCCACGTTTAATCGCTCGCCTTCTTAATATATCTTTCCCACATTATCTTGTCCCATCTCTCGATTGCGTGCCCTTAATCCTCACTGTAATTGATTGCTCTATGTGCTGCCGCCGCACGTCATGCAAAATTTAGCTTCAAATCCGTCGGCTTTGATGCTGCTCTGTTCAGTCAGCAGTTTGTGCCGTATGAGCGGATGAAAACGACGAGGAACCTTTTTGTGATCCAACAAAGGATTCAACTTTCTCAAGTAACCAATCCACCTGCATGCATGGATATAGGGTCACTATCAGTATAAGGTGCTTTAGCGTAGAAAAAGCATTTCCCAACCCCCAGCGGTAATATACAATCATCCACCGACTACAAACATGTGGTAAGAGGAAAATATTGTGAGGCAAAAATGCATTTTAATACAGTTACACCTAACTTAACAAGCATCACGTGATTAGTGGAGAATGGCAATGTCTCCCAGTGACATGAATAAGGACAGAGGGCAATGGCTCCCCATTCCAGGGGGCCCACCCATACATCCAGGATGCTGCCGTGGAAGAGGGGACGAGGTTATGTCATCTGAATGAAGAGGTCTTCAGCTGCGTGATTACATCTACTCTCACCCTCTTCTTAAAGAATGAGTCCAGCTTCCCCACAAAGGTCACCCTTAAATGGAATCCTGGGCTGAACCAAGAGCATGTTCGGGTCTGTTTGCTTAGCGTCACCGTAGTAACTGCTAAAGACGTCACGTGTCATTTAACGTTTGACCCCCGGTGAGCTGAAATGCGGGGCGTCTGGCTTCCGCCCATCTGGGGGAAATGAAATGATTTTTTCTGCGTGCCCGGCTCTCACGGGCTGGCTCGCTCGAGGGCCTCCCTTCCCTCACGCGGGTCAGAGCAGCCCCTGTGCAATCACCCGATCGATCAAACCACCAGCACCCCAGCCCCCACCCCGCCACCAAACACTGCGACCAAGCTCCCCGCGGACCTGCCGGGAGTCGCAGATATGATCCATTTATTTGTGAATTTAAGCCGTCTGATGGGAGTTTAATGCTCTCACTGTAAGCTGGAAAGCGAGTTTCCCTCCTGCGGCTTCCAGCACCGAGCTGTTAACGTGCCCGCTAAATTAAAAGAAGGTTCCTCTTTCCTGACGGCGAGCTGACAGGACAAGATGGATGTGTCTAATTACTTTAGGGGGCAGTGTCTGTCTTAGCCAGTTTCTGGAGGAACACAAAGGAGCTGAATGAATTGACTGATCGTGTCGTCCGTCAGGCTCTCTCGCAGGCCCCGCCTCCTTGTTATTTGTCAGCCCGGAGGACGGGGAGCATATTGTCAGCTCATCTAATAACTTTATTGAAAAATCAGCACATCTTTATTTCATAAGAGGGGGTGTCAGAGAGCCCGGCTCCAGATCCCCATTAAGGTGCGTTTATATTCAGATCGATCTGCGCTACTATCCGATTTAACGTAGAGGCGGCAGAAACGTCAAAGACCTACGAGCAGTTTAAGAGCGTTTGCCCTGTAATGGGATCTGCTCTGAAATAGCTAGCAAGGTGCGAGCTGGAATCTCTGCAAACACATGTGTTTGTCCTGTTGAGTCATACCACACCCCCCCCCCCCCCCCCCCCCCCCCCCACCCCCCCCCCCCCCCCCCCTCCGGGCTCCACCCGCGCGGGTCAACACCGAGGAAAACACAAAAACAAACAACCCATCCCATCCCCCTCGCG
>JAODKE010000050.1:5820279-5837238 GCA_026779605.1 Mormyrus hasselquistii | reverse complement strand
GGGGGGGGGGGGGGGGGGGGGGGGGGGGGGGGGGGGGGGGGGGGGGGGGGGGGGGGGGGGGGGGGGGGGGGGGCCGGGGACGCATCCCCGGAGATGGCGGCACTGAACTCCCTCAGACAGCCTGGCGGGACCTGTGTGAAGGACGGGCTTAACGGAGAGCACCTCCGAGCGGGAATATCGATAGCGGGGAGATGGGAATGCCTGTGAGAGCCCGTGCTGGGCGGAGGCGGGACGGCTGATAAAGAAACACATTATGAAAGGCGATTGCCGGACGCCTAAACGCTGGTCGCCGCGGTTACCATGGCCGCCGGGGTAATATCTCCGGGAATAATGCACCGGGTGGGGACGGCCTGGTAGGACTGGGCCGCACCGATACCAGGGGGGTCTTCACCTCGTGGGGAGTCGCCATCCGTGCTGGGGGGGCCGCGCTCGACCCGTGTTGTGAGGATCTGGAAGGACTGAAATCAGAAATTCGCAGGGGACGCGCTGAAAAGGCCCCGGGATCTTTCCGGGCTGCAATAACGAAGCCACAACGTTAATTAAATTCCCTGCATGCCCCTTATTTACACAGTCGCCATAACACGATACATCTGGTCGACGGGACTTTTTAATTTGAATATAGAATAGTGGTGTTGAACCGTCTGGAACATTCCTAATGTATTTTGTACAGTCACCATACAAACAAAGACATTCGTAATTGCTTGAATTCTGTAATCTATAGCTAACTCTTGGAATGATGGCATTAAACCATAAACAAGCCAGTACTCTTATACATATAGCGATGAGAGGAGTAGAGACCTGGGGTGAGACACAATAGGCCCATGAAAGACAGACAGCTTTTTGTTTAGGGAGCGCTCCCCGCGGCCTGTAGCTAATAGCGGCCTGTAGCTAATAGCGGCCTGTACCGCGTGACGGATAGCAGCTTCACGCCGCGCCGCGCCGCCACAACGACTTCATTCTGTTCACCGTAATTGCTAATCATGTCCCGATCGAGGCTGCGATCCCGCTGAGAGCTAATGAACTTAGGAGAAAGCCAGAATTCAATTGACTCTCCGAGAGGATTCTTGATGTTTGTGGAAATGAATGTGGAAAGCAAGACGGCTGTTAATACAAGCTGGCAAAAGGCCTCAGTTTGTGTCTGAGGCATTCATTGTTTTCGCCGGAGCTGCGATGTAAATATTCACCGCCCTTGACTCCCGCTTCAGAGACAAAAGATAGTTACAACACTATGAAAGTACTACTACTGCTAATAATGATAATAATAACGATAATTATGATGATAATTGCTGGTAGATGCTGCCTTGGAAAAGGTGCCACGGAGGGCTACGAGAATGACTCCTGGTCTTAGAGGAATGTCTTATGAGGAGAGGTTAGCTGAGCTGAATCAGCCTCCAGCAAAGGAGACTAAGGGGGGACATGATCCAGGTATAAAAGATTCTACAGGTCTGGATGCTGCTCAGCCAAATGGCTATTTCAATATTAATTTAAATATTAGAACTCGTGGCCATAAGTGGAAATTAGCAGGAGAACATTTTAAAACAAATCTGAGGAAGCACTTCTTTACACAGCGTGTAGTTAGAGTATGGAATAGTCTTCCTGTTAGTGTAGCGGAAGCTAAAACCCTGGGTTCCTTTAAATCAAAGCTAGATAAGATTTTAAGAACTCTGAGCTATTAGTTAAGTTCTCCCCAAACGAGCTTGATGGGCCGAATGGCCTCCTCTCATTTGTAAATTTCTTATAGTAATAGTATGTAATTATACAGGCTCTCCTGCCGTTGACTTTAACTCTGTAACACTGTAGTGTCTATGTGACCAAAGTCAATTTCAGGCCATAGGTGAGAGTTTGCCACCGTGGGTCAAAAACTTAAATTTAACTTAAATTAAGCCCTCCACTTAAAATAAAGTAATAGCAAAGGCTTGAAAGGGAGACATGGAAAGCGGGATGGAAGGTGTACTGTCTGCGGTACGTTCCACAGAGACAGGCAATGACTCACCGTCACTGTGAATAAACGTAGCGGCTTAAAATCTCAGATTTTCCACTCCAGACATCACCTGGTATAACTCATGAATATGCCGTTTTCTAATTACAGTAGTCATTTATTTCATGACTAATAAGAATTTGCAGAGTAATTACTGTATGCCAAAAAATGTGAATATGCTCTCCTCTCTGCATAATGTCACTCCTGGTTTTTTTTCTCCTAACAGAGGAGAAAACAGAGGCCTCTGTGAATCCTGGGTGACAAATCTTACAGCGGAAAACAGTGTTTCATTCTTTCCAGACTATATTGGGCAATTCTGTAAAATCAATACACACATTTCAAGTATAGCTGGAGCAATATATACTATCAGAGGTGTGATCACATGGTCAGCGGGACAGGCTCCGTCAGGCTAAAAGCAGGCATCACGAGCAGGAACGCGGCCGGTGAGGAAGACCGACGCGTTTCCCGCCCGAATTCCCGTCACATCTTAAAGGCATGGCTTCCTTGAAGATTTTACGAATGTTTTTCCCTCCTCCCTTTCTGTCCAGTGTCCCATTCGAGTTCCCCGGCACGCCTCCCAGCTGACAATCACGCTTTATCGAGAATGGGACAGTGACGGCTAATTGATTTTACAGCGATACCGCAGGACTGACAATGAAAGTGCCATCAATTTAATCCACTATTTAATGGTTCCAATTTAGCCTCTGTAAATGCTCGCTAAACTAATTTCTCTGGGTTCAGCAATCTAAAAAGCTATCATATCTCTAATCTCCTCCAATATATTCATCGGGAAAAGGGAGTTTAGCCAATTCCGCTGTGGAGATGATCTGTTAGCGCAGTGTAAATGTTTATAACACGGCAATCTAGTCCGTTTATAAGAATATGAAAAGTTTTATTGGGAGGTCAGCGGACTGGAACTGTTGGATAATAGCCAGTTACCCTGCGCTCTCCGAGAGCTGTGAGGCGTAGAGCTGTAAGGAATAAAATGCCTCAACTTACCTTAATCGGAAGCCAAACGGAAATTCGGAGGCTGCACGGGCGTTAGACTCCCCACTGCCCCGGATGGGGGAAGGGTGACATCAGCGCAGACTATTTCCATTCCCTCTCTTTTTTTATTTCCTATATGTAAGCTCTTCAATTCCCCTGAAAACGAGACCACGGTGAGGCCAAGGTCAGTGCAACAAATCGCGAGGCAGAGATGGAGATGTGAGCAAAAAAAAAAAAGGCCCGTGTCCCCATCAAGGCGTTTGACGGAGAGCCTGCGGAGATCAGGAGCGACGCCGCCTCTCGAGAAGGCGCCGGCCTCCGCTGCGATGGCACGGCTGGCTTCCTCAGCCCAGGGAACCTAGTACCGCACCCTTAAAAGCTTCTTTTGCTCCATCGGGCTTTTAGCGGCTTTTGTAGCATCGCCTCGAGCATGCGGCAGCAGAGGCGCCCGCGGGATCTTCGTGACACCGGACCTTTCTATAGGCCGACTGCTTGGCCAACTTCAGCCAACTTATCATCCGATAGGGAGTTTGGGTCGTTCAGTCCATGATGGCAGTGGACACTCAGTCCATACAAAACTGTAGGGTTTGGCTGCATTGTGATATGAGACTGTGTCATTCAGTAAAGGAAGTCTTCGGATATACGTCATGCTGCTGGACCTTCATGTTGGTCTCCATCTGAAAGCCCATCCTTTCGAGTCATTGTATGAAAGCTCAAGGGAGCTTGTTAAAATGCTGGCGTGGCCGGACATTACTAGAAAGATGGCTAGAGATAGATAAATACTTCATCGATCCGAAGGAAATTTAGGCATCCAGCAGCTTATGCGTATAAAAGAGTGCAATGTAAATTAAAAATAGGAAAAAGAATATTAAGGTGCAATAGAGACAAAAATCAGATGATATAATGGTAAAAGGTAAGGTACTCAGAATACAAATCACTACAGAGTAACTATAGGTACAGTATTTGCCAGTAGATATAGTAGTAGTAAATGTGCAAAGGAATATGCAAGAAAGACAATGTAAATTACGGCATAGTGTAAATATAAATGTTATAATACAACAATTGTAGAAGTATACATTTGGAAATACTGAATACACATGTTGTCTGATGTACCATTAAACATCACCATCATCGCCTTCATCATCATCATCATCACTACCGCAAGCGTATCCTGTAACCCTGAATGACATAAGTGATTGCAACTTGTATTATTATTATTATGCGACGTGCAGCTGCTGACGATCTTGCAGCTGCTGAAAATGACACAGCCGCTCCGCCGTCAGTACCGGTCCCTCCTCCTCACCGTGGGAAAATGTCACCTTGATCTATTTTCTAATGGGCGTGTCGCACTTAACGGGGCCGGCCGCCTCACTGGCCGCCAAATTGCATTGTTTGAAGCGGCTGGCGGTGCAAACGCCTAGCGATGCGTTTAGCTGATAACGCAAGGACAGCCACTGCGATCCGGGCCACATTAAAGCGTGAAAATGTTACTGCTCTCCCCAGGCCTCGGCTGCTTTGCCGTGACAGGGGGAACCAGAGCTCTCGCTTGTTTTGAGTAGGAAAAAATAGCATATTTTCTATTATATTGAGTGCCAGGAGGCTGCGGGTCATGTGGACAGAGGTGGGGGGGGGGGGGTGCCTCTATGTAGAGCGAGGATTTTCGTGTATCAAAGATTAGCGATGTGCAGAGAAGGGCGTCCCTTCAGTGGGGAGAGGGCCTCACAGTCATGCCTGGCCCAGGGAGGCCGGCGTGTAAATACAGTGGCTAAACGTGTCACCGCCGATGTTACCATAGTTACCTTTAGGGACAGCTCTCCACAGGCCCCTAGTCTTATTGAGTCTTAATGAGCTATTCCTCCGCCGCGGGAAGGAGCACATGCGGAACGGGGATTGTCAGAATGTATTATCTCTCCATCGCCTGCGTTAGGAAGGGTGAGGCGTGTTTAACGTGTATCCGTCTGCCTAGCGGCCGTAGCCGCTAATGCTAATGCTACCTTTCAACGTCACCCTTCGCTTCCTGGAAGGCGCTTTCGTGCCCCGCCCCCCTCAAACACGCCCCGTCTTTGTAGAGTTCCCATCACGTTCTCCGAACCCCCGAAAGAGCTCGAACGCATTTGTGATGCCCCGTTTAGTAAAATCCGCACTGTAAAGTATTCTTTTGGATAATAATAGTATCGATAATAAAATGCTCTCGCATTTTGACGGCTTGCTCTCTATAGCTCGTCTCTACACAATGCTGCCTTAATGTAAGACTCGGATTTCGTTGCATCATGGTACTTCTGGAAAAGAGCCTGCAACCATGTTTTTGAGCATGGTCGTGCGTGGCTTATACACTGTCTAATAGTCTTAACTTTCCGAATGTTGCCAGCCCCCCCCCCCATTTGATTCTTTTCATAGTATAAATATAATCTGTAAGTCTTTTTCCAGTTGCCCTGGTAATTCTCATGGAGTACAAACACATTATTTGTATTCATAAATCTAGATTGAAAGTTAATAGCCAGTCTCTCCTGTTTAAGAAACATGATCATGATTTCCATTATGAGATCGGTTATATGGCATCATTAGTTTCTATACTGTGGATTTCTTTAATCTAACAGCCAGATAAAATATGGAAGCTTAGCTTCCGAACTAATGAAATAATTGCTGAGAATTATAGAGGTTTTCATGACAACCGCGGTTGCGTAGCTCAGTAAAACACTCTTTTCCATCCTTGGGTGTTCTGCTGTGATATACATGAAAAAGAGAGATTTATCTGGTGTAGGGTCATTTTGTAGATGGTTTTGGAGACAGCTTCTCTCAGGTTTATGTGTGCTAATTAGGGCTGGTTAATGGCCCGTTTTGTTGAAGGGGGTGAGTCGCTGGGATCACACAGTGACTCCTGTAGAGAGTGGCGGTGCATGGACAGGGTTTGCTACTTGTGTGGGGAAGCATTTCGAGAAAATGAACCCACAAAAAAAAGATGCATTTCTGTTACATTTCTACTGCCAATTCCAAGGTTTTGGTTTTATGGGGGAAAAAATCTTGAGATAAAAAATCACTGATATATAGTTGTGCTATATATCAGTGATTTGCTTAGCTAAGCTGACAGGTAAGACTCCATCTCATCTAGGCTTGCTTGGACACGCCTCATCGACACAGATTTATTTAGAGACCTGCCCCCTACTGTCCTGAATGGGTTCCCCCAACACTCCCCCGTTACGTATGAATGGATCATGCCTTTATTTTCCCCAAGCAAACACACATTCAAACACTACTTGGACCTTTCTGACATTTTGGCACGAGACTCATTCAAAACTTGAAGGAATATATCAGCAAAATTTGGTCTCAGTTCCAAATCAATTACAAGACATGACTGGCACATAAATCCAATTAAGTGCATCATTTGTACGAATAAACTGAAAGTTAGCATAAGATTTTTCATTCTATGTCATTCGGTAAATGTTGTTAGTATTTAGTATTGCAGTTTTGGTGGGGCAGAATATTAATCAAGTGGATTAAAATACTGATATTTTCACCAACAAGTCAAGAATCTGCTGTACAAAACAATTATTTTCATAGATACCAGTGTCTAATATTCTTCAGTGGGGATTAAATGCATAAAACCTTATTTTCAGGTTCTGTTTCCTAAGGATGTGAGAGATAAGGGTGCCCCTGTGAATCTCACACATTTATTAAAAAAAACAATCCCGTCAAGATGGTCCCCACACAGTGTGGATTAAGTAAATCAGATTAAACTGCAGCTCAATTTAATTAAGCTACCAAAAAATAAAAATCTGCAACAATACGTATGTCAAGACAGGCGATAGAGGACCACGTGGCTAACATGGAACGCTAATAGTCCTGTAAATACAAACAAGCGGATGCAAGAAAATGTGCCGTAGCGCAGGCCGGGGGAAGGTCACCGTCCGAGGGCTGCCGATCCGCGGAGAAGCGACTCTCCCGCTACAGGGCAGCATCGCCGCAGCTACTCCTGAGCCCCCAGGGGTCACTGTCATCTTCACTTTGCAATGTTCATTTCACGCTTCGGGCCGAGCGCTCAGAGAACGGTCGCCCGTTTTACATTCTGAGATCAACTGCGTGGTGGATGCAGACAATCTGGCGGCGTGACAGGTAAGCGGCGCCCATCGCGCCGGGGCTGCCCGCGTCACAGTGTCGGCGCCATGTTTATTTATTCACCGCCTTTCTGCGCCTCTCAGATCAATCGTCACATGTCGTTTGCGTTGCCTCGTGCCAGGATTCAAAGCGTCTCTCTTGTCATCGTGGCCGAGGAATCAGATGGAGCGTTCGCATTCATCTCAAAGGTGGCCCGTTCCTTGGAGAGCGCAAGATACGTCGACCGCATTTGGAAAACCCAGATCCGACGGACCCAATTGCCATAGCACCGAGCATAGCTCTTGGCACTTGGTTTTCCAGCTCGCTCTTCCTGATGACTCTGACGGCTCTCTGATGGATCCGGGAATCACAGGTTCTCCGGAACATCGGCGACGATTTACGCTGCTCAGAATTCCCACCCTAGTATTCCACAGTGATACTCACTCCACACGTGATGATTACTGGTTTATAATTTATCGTTTTAAAGGAAACTGGCGGCAAACTCCTCCAGTATTCTGTGTTTGCTCTGCATTTTCTGCACGGGTCCCCATGCAGCGAGGGGGTGATGACAGTTCGCGGGACACCATCCCGCGCTCTGCTTATCATAGGGTCCTACCCAAAAGCCGCTACCGTCTTAGAGCAGTTTTTTCTTTTCTTTAAATAAACATGTCACCGTGCCAGAGTTTGTTCATCCCCTGAACAGCATCATTTTCTTATCAGAGAGATGGCATTCGATGGGTCTAAGGGCCCCCTCCCCCCAAACAATAAGCGTTATCTCTATGCAGCATGGAGTGCCCAACCTATTCAGACCCCTTTCACAGGCCGCTGGGAAGATTATGTCACCCTAATCCCTCAGTAATGGTTCAAGAACTTCAACTGGCAGGTGGTCCTGAGTGAAAGTACACACCCCCTTTAAGGTGGGGGCTGCCAGTCCCCCATCCTGCATTCACGGGCCTTTATAACTCCATGTATGAATATATAGTTATGTGTAAGTTTATATATATTACACCCCCCCCCCCCCAGCTATTATTACAAGCTGAATGCTGGGAAAAATTAGTTTGGTTAAATCTCGATTGTTTTCGGTTATTTTTCAGCAGTCCGTGACTGAAATGAAACTGCCGCTTTTCCCCTTGAAAACTGTCTCACGTGTGTCTCAGATGTTCAGTGCGATTAAGAATTTTAAAAAAGATTGCGATAATTAATAATTAAATAATGAACAATTCAAAAATAATAAATGAGTAATGGGGAGAATCCCCGCCCACTTTGCTGAGGTCATAACTTCTGCTGGCCTGGGCAGTGCAGCCATTTCCTACTCCAGACTCTTTAATTGATTTTAATATCGTCCATAATTATGTAGCTGTCTTCCATATGCGCGCAGACCTGAGACTCTGATACTGATGGCCATAGTGTTTAAATGATCCTGCTCACGGGTTGGACATAGTACTAACTTCTTCTTAAACTCAGGTTTTTTTTTCAGCAATTGCAGTTTCTATTCCATTTCTATTGTGTATCTATTGAATCCGTATGCTATTTGCAAATATCGGATGCATCTGTGCTGTTGTGATAATTAAGTAATGGTAAGATATATTCACTCCTGAGAGATGTGTAAATGCTGGTTTGCTAAATAGTTAGAGACTGGATTGTAATGATTATGAAAATGACAGACAGCAGTGACTTTTCCTCCAGAGGTCAACCTGTGATGCTCCATCACTGCACTGAAACTGCAGTACAGTGGCCTAGCTGACCGCTAACTGCTAACCGCTAACCGCGCGTGATCCTCAGTCTGGCTTTGACACGTCGGACGCCCTTGGCTTTTGCATGACTGAGGTTGAATCGGGTTTAATTTAAATGTTGATGGAGGCTCAGTTAAGGTCGTTCACAGGGTTGCGATTCAATGGGAGGTAATTGGGGAGCTTTAATTTTTAGAGGTTTGGGAAAATTAATCACTGGATATTCAAGGACAACGAGGAAAGATGTCTGGAACTTAGACAGGATTAATTGATAACCTTAATTACTTTCAGAGGGCAAAAACATCAGTTAAAAACGTGTTTTCGCCCAAACGCGAGGATCTAAGGAGAAGGGAGTAATGAGATGTATGAAGAGGCGAGACTTTGGATTAAATCGCGGAAGCGCAGTGTTTTAGGGAGACGTCAGCTGGGCGCTTTCGCCTGACTGGCGTGCGACTGGGGCCACGATACAGAATGAACCAAAACTGCTGACTCTCAATACACCGAGTGCAGCTCGACAGAAACAACACGACTCGATCTTTTGGGAAATAACAACCACCCCCCCCCCCCACCATGCCGGCAGCAATCAACGGGGCCGATTAAGTACCAACCGTGGGACAGCTCTAAGAGCTGTGTCTGTCATGTAGCGGTAATTACCAGTCAATAAACACCCATCTATAAAAATCTTCCATTTACTAGAAGTGCATTTATGCAGTCCGACTGATAGAGAGCTAGATATCTACTGTAGCGGTTGGGGTTAAGCCCCTTCCATTAAAAATATGATAGCAGTTTAGCAGTTACTTCTCCCGGGATGGGAACCAACAAGCTCCTGGATACGGGTCACGATCCTTAAAATTCTAACCGCTAATGCTAACCGCTAACATTTGATGAGATGACTTGTCCCGCGAACACCGGGGGACGCCCGGCAATGGTGAACCTCCCGGAGGCTGGGAGACTGACCTGCACCGTTCATCATCTGGGGGGGGGGGGGTGCTAAATGAACAGCGGATGGTGAGGCCCGTAATGACGATTAGAGGCTGAAATTGGCTGGGATTTACAGTGTCACTTAGAGATGGGCGCTGAGAAAATAGTGGCCTAAGCAGCCTAATGGATCCATCAGCTTGTTTCGGCTGCTCAGCAGGCCGAAGCGGGTCAGCGGCCTTCTGCTGGAAGCGCAAGAAGCACTTCAATTTTGTTAGGAAATGTATCAATTTAACTGACTCGAGCAGCACACTGAAAAGCTAATGAATCTGGACTCAATTTTCCAGCACGCTGCCTCTGTGAACCGCTGGAAACAATGCCGGCGGCAGAGCGGGAACCTGGGTCCGGGCCTCGCGATAGGCCGGGATGCTGGCTAGCGCTTGCTGGGGGGGGGGAGGTGCTTCCCGTTATCTAGTGACAGCCCCGACGCAGAGCGCCGTCAGTCACCGAACAATGATGTCATTAAAGGCAAATTGGCCTCCGTTTCAGTGGTACGATATCGCTAATTGAGTTGCAAAAAAAATATAATACAGGGAACCGTCGCGTGCCGGGGGGGGGGGCAGATTAAACGGGCGCACAATAGTGGGCGTCAGGCGTGGCAGATGTTGCTGCGGGCTGATAACCACGCTGACGTATCTCGTGCTTGTCAGGCCTGGGCTTTAGGACTTTGTCCCGCCTGCTGACCGGCACCAGATGGCTTCCTACGGCATCCTCGCCTGGCCGCCCGAATTAAGCCGCAAATAAATAAATTAATAAAGCTAGCCTGTAAATCAAGGGGGGGGTGGGGGGGTGGAGCGCTGGCCCTGTCCCGCCCATCATACGTCTGTGTGAGTAGCAAGCTAATGAGCCCCCTCTTCTCCCAGCTCACCGCCCCCCACATCCCTAAAATTAAACTCCAGCCCCGTTATCTGCAGCCCCCCCTGCCCCCGGCCGCACACATGTATAAACACGTGGGCTGCTGTTTGTAAACAGGAATCAGTTCTGGGGAGGGGACCCATAAATAACAACACCATAAAAAAAACGTTTATTCACCCGGTGAAAATAAAATCCTTTCCAGTCAATGTATATTTCTGCACTAGAAATTCTGTTTGTGTTACTAAAGAGGTGATTGGTTAGAATATTACTGAACTTTGAACCCACAAGGCAGAGAATGGACACCAAGTAAGGAGAAGCAGCCTTATTTTGGGAAAAGGCTCATATGTAAAGGGGTTCGAACATCAATGAGACTCGCAGAGCCGATATTCAAAGTCACACCCCTGGACGTGAGAGGCTCTGACAAGCACCCCCTCATTGCCTCCCTCCCTTAAGGATGATTTATACTTCTGTGTAGAATTTACGCTGTAGGTACGGTGTAGCCGCGCACCCTACGCTGTAGGCACGGTGACACAGACCTTAACGACTGTGATTGGTCCACTTGGTACCGTCGCACTTCCTGTGTGACCCAAATTGTTTCCCGATGGGCGGATTTTAGTGTGGGACAGGTTGCGTTTGGCACATTGCTAACACACTGTTTTTCGCACATTCTGCGCATTTTGTGATTTTTTCGCAAAAAATATTGTGATATTTAAAGAGCAAAAAAAAGGAGTTCAAAACAAATACATTTCTAACAAACTCATCTATGGGTGATTGAAGCAAGGATGAAAATGAGGATTGGCTCGGAGAATGAATGCAGCGTGCAAAAACAACAGCGGTAAACTTTAAACTAATGCTAAACATATACTAGAAATTTTGAAAAGGAGCGGATATTGAAACTGAAAATCTTGCTAAGTTTTGTTTCCTATGACGGTAAAAAAAAATTCCGTAAAACTTAAACCTATTGCGCTTAGCCAGCTAGTGTTTTGCCGGTGTAAGTGCAGAGAGACACAGATAGACCAGCGTGCAAGTACGAATGCTCACAGTGGTGCAGACCACGCCATATCCTCAATGCTGAAGTATAAATCAGCCTTTAGCCGCAATGTTTATAAGAACAAGTGACACATTCCAGGCGTTGAGAAACTACTTCATTTGTATCCCTTTCTATTCTAAAGTGATTGATTCCCTTTCATTTTGACTGCTTATTTGTCTTAATAACAGAGTGCAATCAGGCTTCCCTTAGAGCAGAGGCTGCAGCTCCCTGCAGTCGCTGCAGCCAGGACACATGTGGGTGGACCTTGTGCCGACAGTCGGCAAGCAAAGATTAGCATTGTAGCATCGTAGGTCCCCAGGTCCCTCTCGTTTTCCTCAGCTACGGGTGTTTTTTAACGCTAACGGGCAGGCACATGTACGGCTGCATCTCACCCTACTGAAAGATCCTTAAATGGCTTTGATCCTTATGTGGAGTGGACCTGTTGTGGGAGCAGATTGTACAAATGCACAGCGGGTAATAAGCAGTTTCTGGAGCCGGTTAGATGACATGTTAGCTAATGAGGTGCCTTTCACGGTCGCTGAGACGTCTGGGATCGTGCCACTGGAGACACGGCCCCTAAACCGCCCCCCCCCCAAACCCCACCCCACCGCTCACACCTGTTCTCGGTCTCCCCAGAGGAACCCCCGGGGCAGGGTCAGCCAGTCTCCCGCCAGCTGGTTACACAGACTGACGGGAACAAAGGCATTATTCACAAGCTCGCTCCTTTCCGCGAGGCCTTTGTGCCACTGCCATGTCCGCACCCTCTGCCTCCCAGCCGTCGATACCGGTGACTCTGCATCTACAAAACAAGCTCACACTCTTCCCTGCTAATGACCCCATGGCCGGGGCTGAAGTGCTGATTCTGTGCACCTATTTTCCTGTGTTGTCACCAGGGAATCCCTCCGAATGGAGAGATCCCTGTCAAAGGGAGGTGTTAGAGTGTAATGTTAGTAAAATTAGCTATGTATGCTAATTTGTGCCGTTTGCCTGGAATCCTTGCTGGTGTAGGGTAAGGCCTAGGTGTGCTGCAAGGCACCAAGGTGCTGGTTCATGTTTGGCCCTCGGTCTGCGTGAGCAAACAGAACTTCCTCCCGGAAGCCGTCGTCTCGCCCTTTTACTGGCTCTTATGCTGTTTGCCTCCCACCCTGAGCTTATGATAGTGGAGCACGGAGCACAAAATGGAGGGAAAAAAAAAACAGATAACAAGATGTGAAGGAAGAAGCCAAGATGTCGAGGGGCACAGTCGCATCCCGCATCTTGACCTGTCATTAGCAGGGGCGCCCATCTCAAAAGCGTCAGGCGTCTCTCATCACTCTTGGCCCCTCGCAAATCCTCTTCAGCGCCGAGCTAATGGGGTCCCAGTGAAGCAGCCTATTCATGAGATCTTCGCACCCTTGCTTCTCGCTGGAGAAGTTCTTCTGTTTCATCCCGGCACACTAGAAAGCGAGCATCTCAGCAGGCCCTGTAATCTATGGTAATTGCTCTGCGGGGCAGCAAAGGTCCGTTCGTGTTTATTGTAGCACGCCATGCCCTTCCGGGGCAGCATTCAGCGTCGCAGAGATCTCCCCTAAGTCCCCGCAGGACAAATCCCGAGAGACGCGCTGCAGTTTTGATCAGGACCAGAGTACATGTTTGTCTATTAAGATATGTTAATTTTTAATCCTGTCTCCCTTTTCACACAGTCACAAAAGGGGTGTTAACCAAACTATGACAGTTGCTTAACATTACCGTCCCCCTCTTTTCCCAGTGACAATTAGTTCAGGGATAGACACATTACTTCATAGTCGAACGAAAAACGGTCTTAAGGCAGCACTTTAATGGACAAACGGAAACCAAGCGAAACCAGCGACACGTTGAAGGCGTCTTGGCTTGATGCCATCGTGTGGCCATTGCGTTACGTCTCATACTATTCATACTATTCTCGGATTAACAAACCTGGATTTCCAATCAATCCCTAGCGCCCGGCATGAAACAGGAAACGCATTTTATGCGTACTCTGACCTCCATGTCATACTTCCATACGTCCATGGTGCTCAGACTGGGGCTGTCCCACTGGGAGTCACTTTCCAGCGACCCCCCCGCCCCCACCACCCCTCTCCAGTCAAAGCTTCACTCCCCGCCTAGTGAAATCAGCTTTTTAAATTACTCCAGTCCAAAGCGACTGTCAGCTCCCTGACATCCTGCACCGGGAGTTAATCCGTCGCATATTATTTTAGTGCAGCGTCGACATAACTACAAATTCTCACGCCTTGCGGCCTGACACGCGTCTTCATCATTTTTTCACGGCTCTGTATAAACAGTGTACGAGGGAAGCGAGACTCGTATGCATTACATCCGCTAACAGCTGCCTGTGTCGTGAGTAAACATGTAAGGACACAATGGATCTGAAGCAACGCTTTGGCATAGCGTCGACCCCAGTGTCTTAGTAGCTGGAAGAGCTGCGAGTCGCAGAGCTTCCCTGCGGTCAGGAATCTTCCTGGCCTGATTAGTCTCTGACACACAGATATCCGAAAAAATTGCCGCCATGGATTCCCACCAATTTGAAAAGTCGTTCATTTTGAAAAAATAAACAGACGTTGACTAACAGTGGCGTTAGTAAAGCTACCGTCACGTCTTTAGTCTGTCTTTAAAGCTAGTAATGGAATGTGTGTTTACGTGCAAATCTCGCCACAGAATAATAGCTTTTGTATTGGTGGTCGTCAGTCAGCGGTGCCAATCCTGCCATTGGGAACAGATGTCGGAGAAGCGGGATCACGCTGCTTTTCCGTCCCGCCTGTGAAAATTACCTCTACTATCTTCAATCTGGAGTAATTAATGCGCGCGTAATCACATCTGCATCAAAGGAGCCGTGACCTTTTCCATAAGTGTGTTCCCACAATCTTTATCTGTTTTTCTTTTGTAATTTTAGAAACCTGCGATGAAGTTGTCTTTGCTTGTAAATTAGTTTTCGAACGTTATTCTTTTGAGGATTTTATTAATTTTTGTATTTCTTCTCAGACAAAGAAGGGAAGAAATTATTGAGGCTGTTCTGGATCCAAGGCTGAAATAAAAGCAAAAATGACAGAGGGAGGATCAGGAGGGAAGGAACGCTGTGTAAGAGGCAGTGTGGTATGGAGGGGGTTTGGAAAATGAGCCAGTGAGGCTGGGACTGGCCAGCGGCGGTAACTGGCACCTCCACTGCGAGCCTACAAACTATTACAGTGACTCTGTGGAGGATTCACCCCTGAGAGCTGGGTTCATGCTGGCAGTAATGACTTTGAAAGCTCAGTGTGTAACTGGTTAGACAAATAAAAACCTATTCGGCTAAATCGCATGAGCGGTTTCCCGCAATTAAGGACGTCATCTCACGCATCACCCGGAGACAAGTTCAGGAAAGGAGGCAGATCTTTTTTTTGTCTTTTTTTTTGTGGGTGAGCAGTGTAATTGCATCATTAGCGAGGGGTCTCACGGGTGAATCAATTGGATACCCTGAAATTAAATTTGATCGGGCTTGGCTTTTTAGGGGAAACTGTCGGTTTCAGCGATGTAGCTAATGATACTGTGTCGTTCCAGCACAAAATAAAGCATTTATGTAACACGTGTCAGTCTCTGCCTGTTACGTAGGCTGTGAATGTATTCGCTTTTGTAAGATCTCTTGGTTAGATGTGAATTAATTTTCTTAATGTAAAAAATGTTTTTAATGTGGAAATCTGTGTTTTTTTTACATATACAGAAAGTAGGTCTGAAGTTAATTTAACATTTAAAGCCTCACATGTGTAGAGGATGGATGGATGGATGGATGGATATTTATATCTTTGGCATTCTATTAAAATCTGTAAATAACTTTACCTTTTCTTGGATTAAATAACTGTCAATAGCTGATCAAAAGATACCCCAGATCACTCATATCTAATGACTAACTTGTTGCTTTTTGGAAAGTATTTCAAAAAGTCACTAAGTGCTAACTGACTTAAATAATACTTGCACTATTATAACAATATCGACATTTGCTTAAAATGTAAATGTAACCACCTACAATAGCAGCAGTGTTAAATGGTCAAACAAATACCAAAAACAAATCAGTTAATAACTAAAAATAACAAAATAATTAGAGAACAACTCAGTTTTCTTGAAAGCTCGAATAGTTCAGAAAATACCAACCTAATCAGATGAACAGATACATTTATTTTCACAGAAGACTAACTTTATTTTTAGACTGGGATCTTACAGTAGTACTGTGGGTTTACCAAGGTGGAAAGTGCATGGCTAAAATCTCTATCCTTATGATACTTGATTTTCAAGTAAAATAACTGTGATTAATGAAACCTGTCACCGTTGTTCTCACATGTTATTCTCAGCCCCCCCCCCCCCACATATACACACACACGTGGCTGTTATTTAAGCATGTATAAGAAATAAATAAGCAGGAGGGTCTTAGAGCCCAAGGACAACAGAGTTGGGGGCGATTTGACAGGGTCACGGTCACCGCTTACTGCTCCCGTACCCGACAGTCCCCGAGCTGTAAGACTGTGAGACATTTAATCGAGGGAGTACTGGTTTCATATCTACAACAAAAATCAAATAATGCAGGATGATTTACTTCCCCTAGCAACCGCCGAGCATACCCTTAGCAACCAGTCTAGCCTCGGGCCTCAGTGTAATCAGCTTGAAAATATTTCAATTATTGTGTTGATTTTAGTGGATTTGAGAGGTGGTTGCTGTGTGCCTGGGCGTATTCATCCCGCGACCCAGAGAGGAAGATATTGATTTAAACAGGTGTCAGAGAGGAAAAGTGGAGTAAATTTAAATGGAATGGGATAGCAAAATCGTTGAGTATGGGTGTGACATTTGCCCGCTGTTGCCGTACGCATGCGGAACAAAAAAATGAAAATGGAAAAAGAGGCCTCAGCCAGCCAACCACGCAGACGGCAGGACATGTTTTCCTTCCTGTTGACACCGTTGTGCCATTGGAGAAACACATCGGTGGGGCAGCACCGACACGTGTCGAAAAAATAATCGAGCTGCTGGGCGCTATCGTGATGCTAACACTTATGACGACGAGTTGGTTCGCTTTAGCTGCTAGCATCGTGTCTTATTTCGGTTTGTCTTAACTGTTAGCATTGCCAATGATGTTTTAGCCATTAGCGTCGCAGCTTACATTGGTATGTATTAACCCAGTGGTTCTCAACCTTTTTTTGCAGTGGGCCGCACTACGTCCAAGTTCAAGTCTCACGGCCCGCATATTATTTACACATGACGTCATCAACGCTCAATAACCAGATATTATGCATCTTAAATTATTACAATTAGATGTATTATTATCATTAGAG
>JAODKE010000050.1:5803415-5818944 GCA_026779605.1 Mormyrus hasselquistii | reverse complement strand
CAAACAAACAAACAAACAAACAAACAAACAAACAAATAAGAGCGGGTTCCTTATCTTTTATTATGAATCCAAGTGTTACTGAGGCCAATTCACTATGCATGCCCCCCCACCGCTGGAGCAAATTTGCACCCCCAAATGTCCAACTCTTTCCGATGCTACTGCTCTTATGTGATATTTAGCTATATGAAATATTACGATAAAAAAATCATTTATATATCACCATCCTTTACCATCTAATGCTTAGTGCATAACTCAGAATATGTAATATCAATACCAGGTGTTTTTGTCATAGCTGGTCGTCTGATTCCTGTGTCCATCTGCATGTCGATCACTGAGGCTTTTCCGCAGCGCAAGATTAGGGCCGTTAGGGGGAGCATAGGTGGCGTTTATCTGTCAAACATCACGTTCACCTGGAACACTGGTAACAATATCCCAGCTCATAAAGGCTGAGATGTACGGGTTACAAGGTCGGGTGCATTCCTGGGTAAATACAGGGCTGGCAGGTAAAGGGGGCCATTACTGACGAAAAGCATTTGTAAGAGAATCACCTTATAATTAAATATTGACTTTACATAATTAAATAAACGCAAAGTGTCCTGCACGCAGCCTCCGCATCCCCAGATTTCTTCTCGTTTTTCATGCGACGATTCGTCTTAAGTGCCTCCTATTACTGCCATTCTCATAATGCGACAGAAAAAATGATACCAATCCCCCACAATGCGCCTAACAGTGCTTATTAAAGATTTAGAATAAAATTAGTCAAGCCATAGATATATTCAATCTAATTCGCCGCTTTCCCTCCGTTTAGCGTGATCCTTTTTCATTGTTTTACCACACTTTTAATTAGAGGTTAAATTATTCATGGGCTGTGATGGCAGACAAACACGGGAGTTGTAAATGTATTCGTTCGCCGTCGTGGAGAGCGGGCTGCGGGCCGGCTCGTTTTAACATGAAATCTGAGAACGGGGACGTCAAGTCGGTGAGCTGCGGAAGGAAAAGTGTTGAGTGAGTCAGGGCAGCTAAATGCAGAGACTCTGTATGATGCGATTCTACTGCTTTAGGATGAGGGCATCTGAGCCATGTTTTGTTTTCAATTAGAGGTATTTTGGCTTGCATGGGTGTTGCTGAAATGTGTTCGGCTGTGAGATAAGAAAAGATTAAGAGGGAAGGGAACCGCGGAGAACAGCAGCCACGTTGCGGATGGCCTTGCAGGCCTTGTCCTCCCTTCCCACTGATGTGGCAAAAAATAATAATAAGAGAAAGTTTGATCTGGACTGTGTGGCTTTTTCTCCAGGGTTCTGATCCCCCCCCCCACCCCCCCAACTGGTTCTCTGCCTTGAGAACTCACCATGCCACTGCGACTCTTTATATTCAATTGTTAGTTGAAACAAGATCCTGTTAGTTGAAACGCTCTGGCCCTGAATTACCTGAATCTTTCTGTCTGTCGCTCAGTCTCCTTTTTGCCAAGTGTCAGCTTCTGTCTTACATGTTTCCCTTGGCCTACGTGATTCTACAGATTGCAAAATGATGGGTCTTCGAATGCTGATGTTGCGGAGTGTTTCCGGCCGGATGCCTCAGGCAGGTGGTCCCTGCTTCTCACCTACAACAGGACTCACTGAGATTCCTGTGTTCATCTGCCTTTCTGTTCAGCATAACACCCATCCCTTCTCAGCCCCTGCGCCACAGCCCCCCCCGCCAGAGACGAGGACGACCCCCTGGCAGACGTCCCGGACTGCTTGCGGGTCACGTCAAAGAATGACTTTGGTAGGATTATTGCAGTCCAGCCCCTGCACATTGTACCAAAAAGCGCCTTTAGACCTAATAAGAGACAGTATCCACTGTCCGAGGATGCTGAGGATGGTGTATCATCTGTATGCAGGGAATTAGTCGAGTGAGGGGTTGTTAAGGAGTTAACATAAGCCCCCTTCAGACATGCACTGCCACCCTCAACTTTTCTAGACAGACCCCTAGGGTACAAAGTCCAGGTTATTTCCAGCTGACTCCCATGTGTGAATGGAGCAGGAAATTGTCCAGGGAATTCACCCCGAGCCAGTGGGCGTTTTGGTGATGTTCGTGTCATGCGACTGACACGAAAATGAAAGAATACAAACATCCAAGCATGATGTAGAAGGGTCATTTGCGCATGCATACAATAATGATTACTGATGAGTCGGCAGACACATCCGGCATGTTTGATGTGCTGCAAACGAAACACTGCGATTTCCTATTTCTGCCTTGTCCTGCCTTCTGCAAGCTCCACCCTTTGCCTAAACCAGCCACAGTATTTCTAGTAGGTGTGAACATGCCTGTCACAGACAATCTCCCGTTGTGTGCCACATGTGAAAGGGCAACTCCAGATAATGTCTGGACCTGATTCTCCGGACAGTGTCCGGAGTTCATGTGTGAAAATGACTATATTCTCCCTGTAACACTCCGATTTTACTAGTTAGGATGATGAACGGGGCATTGTGTTTTGAGGTTGGTTACCGATTCAATACACCCACATACTCTCATTGTTCCTCCTGATTCTATCCTTTGTTCTGTCCCTCTGCTCTGAAATGTAGGAGTGTAAGGATGAATCAATGCATTATGATGCATTGATTATTAAGGAAGCGATTCAATGTATCGATCTGTGAAGTCAGAATCAATTTTGAGGGCAAAATAAAGATACTCTTACTATGCAGTAGCTTGCTCATGTGCTGCAATGTAGCAACGCCAACGTGCAATTTTCCAAAACATAGGATGCCAAATAAGTCCCTATGGGGATATTGTTTTTCAATGATCGAATGATTGATTAGTCAAATCAAATCGTGCTTTCCGGTGCATCAAATCATTCCCTCAGTTATCGTAATCGAATCGAATCAAACGGAGCCAAAGATTTGAACACCTAGTGAAATGGTTTTCTGTCATCGACCTTACAAACTGTTTTTCTTTATACCTGTTCATCTTAATTCATAGTACTGGTTCTCATGTACATTTCAGGGTAAGTGACGATCATCCTGAAAGGGCTGAGTCTCTTTCTTCTTGGAGGCACATCCATCCAATGCGTAGATGATTTGTTACTTTGCTCACCAACAAACGAAGCCTGCGTTGAAGACAAAAGGATCTATTGATCTATTTAGCTAATAATGGTTCAAGGCCGCAAAAGACAAATTACACCTGGTAAAACAGGACGTTACCTATTCAGGACACATTTTGACTCCTGAGGGATGAGATGTAGATCCAAAATGAACTGAAGCTATTAAATAAACTCCAAAACCTAAAACAAAACAGTGATTGCTGTCAATTATGGGAATTGTTGGTTCCTGCAGGCACTGGATCCCAGGTTTTGCAGAGAACTCTCAACTCTGCATAGGACGGGGCTCAATGTCATCGATGACTTAAGATGGACTGAGTAAGCTGACATGGTCTTTGAAGACTTGAAATGCAGACTGCATACTTAGGCATCCCAAATTATATAACTTATCTTTTGTGTTTTTAATGGCAGAGAATGATGGATTTATGTCAGCGGTACTACAACAGAAGCATGATTGTAAATAATGGCCTATAGTTTATAATTCTATAAGTTTAGATTCAGTTGCACCAGCGTTTCCAACTCGCAGATGAACATCGTGCAGTATATGCATTATGGAATCAGGCTAGGACCTCGCATTTGACTGCAGCTCGATTAATTCATTACCCGTTGTACTAATGACTATGGAGAATGTTTTTCCACACAGGTGTTCCACTTGTAATCCAGCTACACGGCTCCCTACTGAGGATGATGGGAAGTCTCAGGAGTTTTGTGAAGTGATACGGATGGTGACGAAACCTAAAGCTGACTTGGTAGACACCCCACTGGAAGACTGTGTTCTCACTCTGTCTGTAGATGGGCGCGCTCTCCGCCTGGCTGATGGGAGCCCATCTGTATCAGATGCTGGAGTGGTTGGAGAAGTGAATTAGTCTGCTGGACTCCCCTGAAATGAGTCCAAATTCCAATGAATTTGATTCATGACATTCAGTGGCCTCTCTCTCTAGCTATGTGCAAATGCCAGGCGTACCTGGGGTTACAGGATGAAGTATCGCAAGGAAATTCTCAGGCTGAAGGTATAGCGGCTCTCTCTCTCTCTCGTCTGCCCCATTTAATCCCGCCCCCTGCTGACGGATGTATCTTCTCCCCCTCCCTCCATTGATGAGGTTCTTCTGTTGCAGCAGGGAACTGATCTACTGGAGAAAAACCGATAGAAATGAAATGACTGCAGTCAGGGGCGAGATGGTGTGTGGATGTTAAGTGATGGATGACCGATTGCCTAAGTTGGGCAACCCTGGAATTGTGAAAAGTGTGCATAGTATCGATCATGCAGGCAAAATGCCAAATGTTGAATGCAATGGATAAGTTTTGGTTCGCAGCTGGGATAAGCACTCAGATGACAAAATCTTGTGACAGATGTATGGGGTGTTTGCAAGGCCATGTAGCTAAAGGCTAGGATGTTCCACAGGGAAATCCCCGACTGCCAGAGGGTCCTTTTTGTCATTTGATGATGAACTTTATTGAATTAACACCGTGCAGGTGTCATCATGGATCTCCATTCCCAGCCGGCCGTGGTCTACCCCTGCCGTCATGCCTCATCTCTGTCAGTAGCTGATCATCTGATTCAGGAACTGTTACCCCAAAGGGGAAGGGCGTCCTGCTGGAATTAGCTTTGGACAATGGGACCCCTTTTGTAAACGTGGCAATAAGCAAACTGGGTGAAAAGCTGAGACGTCTGAGACGTCACTGTACCTATCACCCCAAGAGTGGTGGGGCAGTGGAGCGAGTAAATGATACAATTAAGAACAAATTAGTTAAGGTACCTGGTGAAAGGGGCAGGGCCTAGCTGACGGCTCTCCCTTTGGTCCGGATGCGCCTCTGAGTGAGTCTCACTCTGGCAAAGGACTCTCCCCTTAAAAAAATCCTCAATTGACACCCGGCATGATGTGGGCCTTATCTTGGCCTCTCAGCTCCCTCTACTCAAGAGCACTGTCTCCCAACACAGTCCACGTTTTTGCTCCCTCCCAGCTCCCAGCCAATCACGAACACCCAATACCTGGTACAGATGTGCTGGGAGCTGAGAGGAAGCAAAAACTTGGACTGTCCGGGGTTCCCCGAGGACTGGGTTGGGAAACACTGCTCTAGAGGGCCTGGATGAGGCCATGTAGGCTGTGAGACCTGCCTCTGGTGACAATGCTGAATAGGACAAGAGGAAGAGACGTCATGATAGAACCCCTGGCATATAGCTCAGTGGGCTAAGTCTCTGTGCCTGTGATCGGAAGATCTCTGGTTTGATCCCTATCCCTGCCAGAACAGTCACATGTTTGTGAGCCCTTGAGCGAGACTCTTAACCCCCAGCTCCATGGGTGGTGCATGTTGGCTGACCCTGTCCAGGAGCCCCCAAGCTATGGAGCACAAGATGGGGTCAGTGACATGAAATATTCCAATGTATCTATACTTGTGCAAATGGCAAATAAAATATTTATCAGATGAATGTCCCAGACAACCCCCAAAACATTGTTTTTGTTGGAACCGGGTACGGGATCGAAAGGATTGCATTATAGAATTAATCATTGTGGTGTTTGTACCTCTGTGAACAGTTGCATTTAGTTATCTTAAAAGGGGACAATGTGGAAGGAAGACGGAATGTTAGTTAAGCCAGCTGAATGCAGAGACTCTTAATGGTGTAATTCTAGTGCTGTAAGCTGAGGGTATCTGGGTCGTGTATTGTTCTCAGCTAGAGTTATTTTTGCTTGCACGCACACTTGGGCTATCGGAAATGTATTTAGCTGTGAGATACATCCTACTGATGCGCGAAAATGAAACCCATCCTTGTTTTACTAAGTCCTCAGACCTTGATGTGACAAGATAAAAGAATCAAATAACCGCAAAGCTAAACACAGTTGCAAAGTAAACAAGTTTAGGCAGAAGTATCTCAAGGTTGTGCAGCTGTCCGGTTTCTCTAAAAAGCCCTATAATATCCTGGTTAATTTAGACATAAGAAGACCTTTCACACTCCTGTTTAGAATGTACTCTGCACTTGATGTGTGTGTCTGCCCTGCTTTAGCACCGAAGAGAAGTTGCACGTGTCGCTAAAATATGCTAGTTTTCCTTGTCAAAGTAGAAAACAAAGTTTTTCTTAACATCAGCTTTTGACTGAGTATCCTTCTGCTGAATAACGGAGTTTCACTCAAGGCCTGGTTTAACCCAATCTATTAGTCACTTAAATCAATTGAACAATTGCCTCACTCTCTAAACGAACTCAGCCCTTATTTCTTCCAGCCCTAGAAATGTTTCGCTAAAAGCAGTAGCAGAGGCACACTAACTAATTCTAGTTGTTTAAATGACGAGCTCTTTAATGTGAAGTGAAATGGAATTAACACCTATTGGCAGGGTTTGATGGACATGTGCTCTGTAGATACACACACCATTTTGACTTCCCTGGTGGAACGTCGGCGTTCTCAGAAGAACAGGAAACGAGCCGCGAGAGGCGAATGGATCCTTGGTGTACGTGGTGTCCGCGAAGAAACAGTGTTATTTACAGGCACTGATTTGGGACACGACTAGAAACTAACTTCGCCAACTTTCATTGCGGATGTCAGTTGCAGAGATGCACTGGCTTTCCTGTGCGAAGATAGACGCGTCCTACTGGGGTCTCACTCAGCAGAGTGTCTGATAAATGCCTTACACATTTCCTTGGCCCCTCTACAACCTGTCTGATGTGATTCGGGCTGATGGATCTGTCAGGTGTCACCATTTAGTGGCTGTTTCAGATTCCTTCCTGCCCAGAAGGATCAGCTCCGCTGGGATACGCAATGCGATGCTTGGGAGGTGACCGAAGGTTATTTCCCGAAACAAATAGGCGCTCCCTGTCCGTGCTGCACTGTGCTGTGATCACAACCTTGGAAGATTGTCTTCATATATTGAAAGTGATCTTCAGCACCCTGAGGAAAAGCAGGAAACAAAATAGGAAAAAAAATTACAGTTTTACCCATGGAGCTTATCGGAAGAGAGGGCTTGGTAAAGTGAAAAAGATAGGAGTGATTGAGCAGGTGCATGCCAACAACTGTGCTTCTGCAAAAGCAAGCGAAATGTACAGCAGGATACTTCAGGATGGTGGACGACTTCTAACTGCTCTGATGTCCCCTTTGTGTCTCTTCGTTTTTCTTTTGTCTTTTTAAGCTCCTGGCTCAGAAAGACAAAGGCAGCAATTGAACATTTTCCTCTGGATCCTCTCAACCGGAAGAAAGTGGATTCGATCAACGCGCCAGTAGATGTTTGGAGAGGGGAAAAGAAAGTAAAAGGAGAAATTGAGGCGGAAAGTGCTGGAACCTTCTCAGCCTCCACAAACGGAACTCTCAGCAGGACTCTAACCCAGAATGGTTTGGCAAAGCGGACAAGTGGCGGCAATGAATGGGCCCCCACTGCTCGCCCAATCACCTGAACTCGATCCAATTGTGTCCATAAAATATCACGGAATGAAGGACTGCGGATAAAACAAATAAAACGGAAAAAGGCATCCGCCGGCCATCATCCCGAATCCAAATAACAGTCCCCCAACTCCATTCGCCCCGCAAGGGAAGGTCAACTCGCGAATAATTCATTAACGAAAACAAACGTCCTTCCACGTTTACTCTGTCAACATCACTGCCGTTGAGTGGCAGTTCAGTCACCCACTGTGATAGTTGGATTATACCGTTTTGTTTGTTTAATAAATATGGCGCTTACTTTTTGGCGGGAGCACGGTATGGGTCGTAAATTATTACAGTCAACAATTCCCGCCCTTCGGATGCCACGGCAACGCACCCGATCAGTAGTCCGAGGGATTAACCTGCGACTCCCACACTGAGCGCATCAGAAAAGATGGCAACCGTATGGGATTAGGGTGTCAAACTGCGGGCCCACTGAATAGAAACCAGTGATGGAGAGAACGCAACTTCTTTCTGAGGAGAAGTGAGAGGCTCTCTCTCTCTGCCTCTGCCTGCCAGTGTTAATTTATTCACAAACACCGGCACAGAGATTCACTGTAAATGTCTCCAGATTAGATTTGTACAGCTGTTTTCCAACGCCAGGCGAGAAGACAGTGAAAGCGATTAGGATGTATTGTTACGTATCTGTTTAAACATCTTGAATTATGTAATGGAGTTTGCATTGTTAGCTCTCGTGAATGTCGAAAGCAGGGCCGTATATTATTTGCTCCCGCTGCACAACCTGAAAGCTTATTTCCATATTTTGCTTTTAATTTAATTCATCCGTGGCAGGTTTCCCTGCTGGAGAAAGTCTTAGCTTGCTCCCCGAAAATTAATGCCCCGTTACTTCTCATACATCTGCCTTAAAAAGCGATAGGTGGCACTTTAATTATTTGCCCCCTTTCTTTAATCTTTTATTCCGAAAGGCCAGCCCGTCCGTCGATAGCGGGAAAATGAGCATAATGCCTTAAAATGTTCCATCCTCAGCTTTTCTCCCAGCCGTCGATAACGTGTTGAGAAAACAGTGATCCGTTGTCATCCTGAAGCCAGCAATAGATATGGTTACGCTTCAGAAGGGTAAATAGTATCGATTCTGTCCCGCTATCACCTCTAATTTCCTGCTAGTTGTGCTGCGATGGGATCCTTTATGACTAATCACACCCACTAACAGGGCTAGAACAAGACTTCCTGATTTTTAAGAGCCATGCTCTTAGCACTAAGATGGACTGAAGTGGTTCTGCTCTTCTTTTTGCCAGCTCTGCTCTACTCCAATTCAGCCGATCGATTTGGAAGCAAAAAAAGTGGCGGGGCGATATCCTCCATCTATACTGACTCTGCCAAGCGTCCATCTTGGCCCTTTTTTTTTTGTCACAGCCCTTTAGAATTTAGAGCAACATAATGTTACGGTATTCATCCAACCTAGCATTCACACTTATCTGAGCGACTTAAACGACTCATCCATTTTCCCCATTTTTATCGGAAGGGATGTTTATCGTGCAATTCCGAATTTAAACGTCTGGTGACGGGAAACGCATTCATAGCTGGTCCGGGAAGACACAGAGGCCGAAACGCACGCAAAGAACGTAAATCGCGCGGTGCTGGACTGCGGAGTTTCGCGGAGCTCGGTTTCCCGGGGAAGCGGCGCGGCAGACGGCGCGTTCGGAGTTCACAGTGGGAGCTTCCTCTCCAGCCATTTTAATTGCAAACAGAAACTGCCTATTAAGTAGCGCTGGAGCGAACGGAAGGCAAAGCGAGATTCGTGAAATGAAACATTGGGCACTATTTAATTTAGGTGATAAGTTACCAGCTCTAAGCCATTATATCTTGTGGACTCCAGCCAGAAAGGGCTCTCTGCGGCAATAGGGATTCAGCATTGAGTGTCTGCTAACATAAAATCCAGCTTTGTAATATATAACAAATATTTCTTCTATGATATGCAAGGAGGGAAGAAAATTAGAATATTTATAAGATGTATTTTTATATCTATATGCATGTGGTGTCTGGTATGTCATGCTACAATTACAGTAAACCGCATTAATTTGAAATGTCGATATTAGATAATACAGTCGTCCATTTAGTATCGCATTCCCAGAATTACACGAAACATTTTTGACCATTTTAATCTTCTAAGCACATGACAGACAAAGTTCAATTTCATGCTGAATATCCGCATACAAACCATGCAGCACATTATTGTCACTAAACGACGGATAGCCAGGTTCCCTGGCCTATAAGGGATGCACTCTTCCAAGCAGACTCCTGCTCTTGATGTTTACTCTCCTTATTCAAAGCTTTTAACATCTTTTTACATGCTACAACTTCTATAGGGGCTTTTGAACCTCTTCAGTCTTCCTTGGAGAATATTTGCTTTAAATGAAGCAGCCGGCTGTGGACCAGCATTTTTGCCCGTCGCACGGAACCAGAACACAAGCCACAGAGTCCCAGCTGAGGCGCTGGTGTACCCCCGCACCCATGTGTAAGCAGCCAGGACTCGCACTGGGGGGGCTGGGGAGCTCAACAGACAAGGCCTCCGTGCCTGTGATCAAAAGGGTGCTGGTTTGAAACCTGTACTCGGGAGAATGGTTCCATAGCTGTTGGACCCTTGAACATGTCCTCACAATGTGATAAAAACCTGTTACTTTGACATTGTGGTGACTTTTTTGGTCCCCAAAAGGGAAAACTCAATTTTATAAAAATCTGTGACTGCAATCTAAAAGCTAAAAATTCCAAAAGTCTTAGAATTTTGCTTTGGTTACTTATGGTTAAGGTTAGGGCTGGGTAGGGGTTAAGGGTATTAATTGCAGAGATTGGGGTCTTTCCCACAGAAATGAATGGAGGGTTCCCAAGATATGAGTACAGGTGTGTGTGTGTGTGTGTGTGTGTGTGTGTGTGTGTGTGTGTAGTATGCAAAATGAAGCATTCTGATGAAAACATAATTTCAGAAAGAGGGGAGTTGTAGATTTTTTTAAGACTGTTGTATACTCCCCGAAAAAGAAGATTTACGTGTTCCCAAAAAACAGAAAACACATTTTAATTGTTGAGACGGTAAAAACCTTAAACAGGTATTCACACTTCTGATCACACGAGCCAGCAATCAGAGCTGGACGCGTTTCCAAGTGAGAGCCACATAAATATTTATGTCTTTTGTCGTTCATTATATGTGGATCAAGGATTCCTGGTGCTTAGGAACATTTTTGTCTAACGCCTGGGAGAGATTCGGCTAACTCTGCAGAACATAAACGGCTTGTATTATATGTCAATGAGCCAAAGTTCCCAGAAGAACTTGGCAGCAAAAACACATAATGAATTAATTGTGTTAATTCTCTTTGCCAACTTAAGCTAGCCACATTCTCGCAAAGCCCTTAGGGTATGAGGCGCTCACATAGCAGAGCAAAAGTCCCACGTCCGCTGTTTTGCATGCGACATTACTGACGGGGCCATGTCAGTTTTGTATAGCTCCGCCCCTTCATGGAGGACTAACAAAACAGAATGCCGACGCTGTTATGGGGTTTAAGAGTATGCCAGTAATGCCATCCTGGAATGCACACCCCACTTTGCACGTGGTCCAAACAGACAGAGCTCATCGCTAATGCAGTGCACGGCCTTGGGAGCTGTACAGTGAGCCTCATCTATAAGGCCGATGAGCCAGTCAGGGTTAGTTGTAGCTGGCAGATGACCGGAGGTCTAGTACTATGCTTGATGGAAAGCTGAGAAAGTCCCTCTTTTCTCAGGAACGAGCATCTCGTCACTCTTCACTTTTGTTATTGCGATATGTATTTTCACTGCATGTTTTGGAATGGTGTTTGCAGTGAGTTTATTTCACTTTTGATCATCCTCTTGGTTTATGGTGGGAAAGAAACAGAAATATTCACGCTGGGAAATATGGAAGGGACGCAGAGGAATATGAAATGAAATGTGGCGGTTTTGATATTGGCGCAGCAGAGAACAGAGACAAACAATAAACAGAAACCACTGGTAATTCTTGTAAATGTGTCACTCCCTGCATATCCATGAGTGTAAGTGTATAATGGGGAAGAAGGTAGCAGAGGTGACAAGGGGCGGCTTACAACAAGAAAGCGGCTGGTTTAAATCCCAGGGCAGATTGTACCCGATTGACTCTGCTAGGAATTCCAACTGTCTAAATGTGCAGGATTTGAATGCAAGTGTTATGAATCAATGCCTTGCAATGGACTGGAATTCAGTCCAGGGTGTGCCTTTGTTCTCCAGATCCCAAGATCACCATGGACATGCACTGGAAAAGCAGTTATGGAAGATGGATGTACATTACAAAATAATGAGCCCGGAATTGACATATTGGGTTTCTTTCTCCCTCACTTTGAATTCGTTCAGTTTTATATCCTGCTATTCCCTCAGTTTCTTTTGGTCATCTGAGACGATTATTGGCCCAGGCAAACTGGGAATGATGTTAGGTTTTTCTGCTGGGGAGATTTATTGATGTGCTGGGAAGGGTCAAGCTGTCGATCACTCTCTCTCCCTCCGCTCTGCACAGCTCCTGTGTCCGCATCAAATAGTCCATGATAAATAGACTCGGAAACTCAGGTAAACTGTGGGAAACTGTGTGACGAAACATCCTGCCAAAAAACATGGTAGGATGACAGATATATGTGGAAAGCGGGCAGTGTGTTCCCCTAAATCCTGCTGCGCTTCTCAATCGTGGTGTAATTAAACTTAAACCCAACTGGGATCCTCATACTCTGTATCTTAGCCTCAAAAACTGAAAGTATGACCATGTCAGGACTGAGCTGAGACAATAGGGCTGGTTTGCTAAAATCACTGGTTTCTGTCCAAATCGAGATGATTTCTTAAAACCTAGAAAGGCTTCTCTTTCCTGTATGTGTCAGAGGCGTCCCAGTAATTGTCAACGATTTAAGATGATTGGACAGATACTCGCAACCTTGTCCAGTCATCTTTTAGGTAACATCCTGCCCTACAGGTTCACGATGCGTAAGTACTGTGAGATACAACTCAGAGCTTCTAGTCCATAATCATCTCTCCAAATATATGTTTTTCCTGCAGAGACATTACGCTGCTACATATATTTATTCACGGGTGTTTAAATACTTAGGAATTGCATCAGACCCTCATAAATACCCGTTTCCTGGTATGCAGCGGTGTGTCTCCGTAGGAGCTTTGGAGTGCTGATTGGCCAGGATACTATTATTTTACAGCAAAATTAGAGTGTAGAGCAATGATAGGTTCATCCCTCAACCGGGAACCTGGGTCAGTTTTATTAATTTTTCTTTTAATTTTAATACTCTCCTGATGCAGCCCTGTTGAGCTGTGTGGTCTCTGAATAAATGAAACGTGTTTTAATTGATTACACCCCCCCCCCCCCCATTGTTGCAGTGTCGGGAGCTGGTTAAACTCAATAAACTGTCTTTATAGAGCGTACCAATAACCAGACAGGCAATAACACCAGTGACGCTCCCTAATACAGCTCAAGATGCGTTTGTCATTATTACCGATAACAGGCATCCAGAAATCAGCTGTGTTCTGGGCCCCATCGCCATTCTTTTATTCTCAGCCTGTATTTCGCAACTTCTGCTCTGTTAAATTGCGGCAGCAGCGTGAAATGCAGGGACAGGAATATAGATGCCGGGTGCCGCAATGGTGACTGTTTATCCATGTGTGTCGCCTGGAAACAGTACAGGACGTGACTGCACAAGCGGTGTAGCTAACACTGTGCAGTTGCCTTTCATGCAGATAACCTCGCTCTAGCGAGTTAAATGTCCGAAAATAACTTGACGGTTGCACCTTACGAATTGCGTAAATTAATCGTGTTCCACAGTGTCTGTCTATAACTAGCAATATCCTCATCATTATGAAATAACTGTCTAAATAATAACCATTTCAAATTATAAAATTTTCACTAATTAACGGGTTTGTGCAAAGCATTTATTTAGGAAGAATCTTGCTAGCCTTTGAATAATGGGTAATTGTTATATTACTACAGGGTGACTAATACAAATATTATTGCCATGTGGTAATAACTATTTAGGGTTCCATAAACACTGACTGTAAAGAAAAATTCCAAAAAGGCTTAAATAAAACTGCAAATCTGGGTAAGAATCGGATTAATTTTAAATTCATTTGTCATAAAAATAATGACTCAAGCTTGGCTGTTTGTGTTCTCTGGATGGGTACATCACATGAGCGCTGAAGCCAAACTACGCCGATGAGAAACACCTCCTGCCTTCGGTACGGCATGTAGCCCTCTGGCAGTGATCTTACATCATCGGTGTCAAGCTCAGGAAACTTCAAGGCACAAGGCCCACTCAGAGTATAGGCTTTCTTTGCTTCACATTAGCACTTAAACAGTTCGCTCATGTGAGTTTTACTTACGCAAAAAATGTTCTGACTGCAGAAAGAGAAATGGTTGGTCCAGAGAGATGACCAATCAAATTGTAGAGGAGGTGGGGCCACAAGCAACTAGAGGATGTGAGACCAGCCAGTCAGGGGTGGCTTTCCAGAAAGTGATCGATCTTTAGCAAGTAATGAACAAGATAACAAACAGCTTAAGTGAAGAACGAGTGAGGTCTACGTGTGTTTCCAGAAACCCTTCGTTACTCCAGAATTAACAAACGAACTTTAAGTAGTGCTTTTTTGGCTCCTCCCCAGCCTCCGAGTCAGAAGACCGTCGATGACAGGAACATCAATCCTGCATACTTCAATGGTGAACTATGTTATATGACTGGCACACCAGACATATGTAAATGTAAATAAAAATACATACTAATTAGAAAATCAATAAAACACACCAAAGTAACAAAAATTAAGACCAAAATTAATTACCTTATTTGTTGAAAATGTTTTCAGTTTATCCTGCGCCAGACCAGGGTACCTCTCATTATTTCACCCCAGGCCAGCCTGTATTTCTCTGTACTGAGATGGTCCAAGGGGTTTATGGTCACCCGCAGAAGCAGCTTGTCTTCCTGGATGCCACCGTCTTCCGCTCACTCTGCCATTGCTGGCTGTAAGGATGGTGAGCTCATTATCTACCTTACCAGGGTTGTTCAGAATTTATGAATTGTATTTTGAACTGACCACACCCTGTAATATATTGAATTGGGATGATAAGAATTTGATTCATTTCAATTCAATGCAATCATATAACATATGAATGTTATTTTATCTAGCTAAACATAAATAATTACATAATAGATTTACTTCCAACATCGTAGATGTACTGTATATATTGCCCTCATATATGTACTGGTGAGTGAACTTTATATTTGCATGACTGTAAGATACTAATTGTGTAATTGTTTTATTCTATTCTAACAATATGCATTTGGTTTATGTCAGCCCTCTACGATCTTTTCCATATGCATATCGTTATTGTTTTTGCGTGTTACCATTTGTGACGAGCCCGCAGTAGCTTTTCTTGGGACGAGCTCTAGATTGTCAGATGGACAGGACTGTGATACGGTTATTTTTATGAATGTACAAAGTGCTCTTTCGCCACGGCACACAAAGCCTCAGTTAAATTATTTATTCTATAGGCAGCACTTCTTTAAAATGTGACATTCGTTATGAATAACATGCACAGACTTTTCAGGCAGCTGCTGGAATGGGGGGGGGAGGGGGGCTTGTATGGCCGACGGGTACTTTTTGTTTCCGTAAATATTCGTGATTGCGTGGTGGGGTGTATGGGCGGGATTCGGTGTATGCTGTTTATATTAACATGGTGAGTATGATTCATGCTGGAGTACTGAGATGTATTGTCAAAGCTGCACTTACAGTACACTATGCATATGGATGTATTTGAAATCAATTCCGTTTTAATTCTCATTCTTTATATCCAAAGCTGAATTCTGATTTCGCACCATGTTTTCAACCGATTTATGAATTAAATTTGATTTCTCAAGTCAGTTCTGAGTCCTGCACATCCCTGTTATGTACTCAGATGACATACAGGTGTTACAACTTCGAGCCCCATTTGCGCTGTCGACATTATAGTTTTATATTGCAGTATTGACCTATTATAAGCATTAGTACTTTGTCCAGAATGCACCGTCAATGTGTTATT